>VKOC01026898.1:0-27660 GCA_009364415.1 Spea multiplicata
CTTCCAAAGTGTCGCCTGGGGCAATTGCCCCAGTCTGCCCTATTGTAGGGCCGGCCCTGGTTTTATTATATCTTTTCATGTGACAACACTGAAGAAATGACACTCTGCCACAATGTAAAGTAGTGAGTGCACAGCCTGTATAACAGTGTAAATTTGCTGTCCCCTCAAATTAACTCAACACACACAGCCATTGTTTGGCTGTCAGTGTCTTGGCAATCTTCTTGTAGGCAATCTTTATGTAGAGAAACAATTCTTTTTTTTCAGATCCTCAGAGAGTTCTTTGCCATGAGGTGCCATGTTGAACTTCCAGTGACCAGTATGAGAGAGTGTGAGAGCAAACACCAAATTTAACACACCTGCTCCCCATTCACACCTGAGACCTTTTAACACAAACAAGTCACATGACACCAGGGATGGGATTATGGCCAGTGGGGCCCAATTTAGACATTTTCACTTAGGGGTGTACCCACTTTTGTTGCCAAGGTTTTATTGGCTGTGTGTTGAGTTATTATTATGAAGAGCAAATTTACACTGTTATACAGGCTGCCACACTCACTACTTTACATTGTAGCAGAGTGTCATTTCTTCAGTGTTGTCACATGAAAAAAAAGATATAATAAAATATTTAAAAAAATGTGAGGGGTGTACTAATTTTCGTGGGATACTGTATATGTAGTAATAGTGCAAGAAGAATAATATAGAACGAGACTTCTGCCAGCTACGTTCAGCAGCACGAGAGCAATGCCAAAGATGTTGCATTAGTGTTGTGTGTCAGGGTGGGAGATGCAAGCATCCTGAAGAACGAGTAGTAGTTGGGGCAACATCCTCAAGAGCAAATATGCGGGTAGAGTTGTAGTAGTAATATAAAGTAATTTTGAGGCCACATGTTTTGTTTTGTGTTAACAGTTAATGGGGATATTATCTTGTTTTAGAGGCCAGTATGTGAACAAAATATTTTTGTAAGGATTGAAATTAATTCAATTATAATCATATCTATTTAAATTATTCAATGGCTTGTACCTGCATTACATATTACCAAAATTACAGTGCTTTAAAATGTTGTCCATTGATGTCACGGTATGACAAAGAAGAAATTATGCAATAGAGCAATCTAATTATCCTCTGTTGCATAAAGTTATTTTGCCTAAATTTAATGTATCTTAATACTTTATGAAAACATCATTAAAAGAAGGTTATTAATTCAGGTTTCTTAAAGTGATTAAAAATCACCCTTCCAATAAGTATAGCTATAAGCTGTTGCAATGATATTGTATTATATCATTAACAATAGCAATTTATCATTTTCTTAATTCAAGCATAGTAGCAATAATAATAATAATAACAACAACAATAAGAAGAAGAATAAGAATAATACAAAAATTTCTTTGATAATTGTAGATGATTATTTTTAATACTTATAAAAAAACCTAGAATTTTATTTTATGCTTTTATACATTTAATCATGAACAACTAAACAGAAAAAATACTGAAAGCAACTGTGAGGCATAACCAATCACACAAAACCAGAAAAAATCCCCTTGATATCTGACTTCTGCCCTGTGTAAATAAAGCTGTGTATTGGTGGAGGTTTCATGGATTTCATGCATGGAAATCAGATTTTCTGGCCACCAGAGCTGCTCAGTAAATAAATGATCCATCATTATGTCAAAATGTAGAACTTGAGAGGTACTTCTACTGCTAAATGAAGTGATGTTTTATTTAGTAAACTGTAAAGGACCATCCTTTGTGAAATTTCCTTTGTTTTTATTCAGTTTTCGAAAGACAATTAATTCTAGAGCTGTGAAATATATGCTCTAAAGTAAAAGCTATATTTCGCTTTAAAGCGTTCATAGATTTCTTCCACAACACAAAAGACTAGAATAAACAGCCTTCTATAATCACAACCTCCAATTGATTTATTTTAAGAACTTATTGCTTAAAATTAGATTTGCTACACGAAAGACACAAATTTGTTCTAATAGTTTAAATGATTAAGTCAATATTAGTTCACAATCAGGAATTGAAAAATTCGAGTGAAACATATTCAAAAAAGAATGTTACCATTTAAAATCAATGAACCCATTAAAAGTGAAATGAAACACTTTTTAGTAAAATGCTTATAATACTAACAGCCCTGATATTATCTTTTTTTGTGCTGCATAGTTAAAACAATTTGTTTAAAAAAAAAACCCCTAGGATTTTCAATGAGTATGTTGCATAGTTGCAGCTGCTCTATCTATGTATAAAGTCCGTAGAAATTAGGTCAATATAAAGCCTAATCCTGTTAACCATGAAAACTTTATTCTTTTTTTTTTTGTATTTCCAAGTTCCCTAACAATATTCTGTGGGAAAAATTGAACGTAGCACAATTGTGATGCGGTAATTGCCACAGGAATAGAACTCAGCTGGTAATCTTTAATAATGGTTGATTTAACATTAACTATTGGAGTACTGATCTCTATAATTCTTTGTGAGCCTCATAATAACACATAGAAATATATTATGGACAAAAGGAGGAACATCATTTAGTCTTAGAAAATCATAATAAATACAATGGGGTTTTTTTTGTAGAGGGCATTAGTCTTTTTCTGGTCCCCGGTGAATATCTTTTATAAATCATCTATTTTTTATATTACTTGTGAATTGTTCCCCTTTGAAATTATGCAGAACATTTTTGTTATTAGAATCTGCTGGCCTGAAGAATTTTCTGAAAGCTGGTTAACGACTATGATTGGGGATATGAAGCGTTTGTATCAATGTAAGGGTTTATGTAGGTTTATTTACATACCTCAAATATCCAATTTCTACAATGTTTACCATAGTTTAGTTATCTAAATTAAAATGTACATCTATTTTAATATACATTAAATGTATCTAAAACATTATTATGCGAATCCCTTAAACATTAACCACAATAAATCACCACATGAATGAACAAGAACATGCATAATGATCCACTTGTTTTATATTTGCATTATATTAATATCATTTATTTTCTTTAATAAAGATATGATGCTAAAAATACCATTCATTAACCCAGAACAGAGAATGCATAATGCCTTTTGGGAAACCAAGACCTATGTTTTAAGCTTCTGCTAATGAGATTCAAAGTTCATACTATACAATAAACTAAATGAGCATACAATATATATAATTTCACATGACTGATACTTACATAATGTTAACATTGGCTAACCAAAACTGAGCAATTAAAACAAAAATTAGATTGGTCTGAAGATGCAGTGATATAGTGAGGAAAACCTTACTCAAGAAACTTTAGATGTAGCTTGAAAAATTACAATAACAATGTACTAGATTGCAAGAAAATTATGTCACAGTATATTATATTTCTTTATTACATATGTTGCTTTGCTCATCAGAAAAAAGTATATCTCGGCCAAACTATTGATTCTAAAATATATTATATATTTACCAACATATTCAGATACACTCCAGATGATAATAAATACATTTTATATGCCTATTTTGGGGACAAATTGGCCTAAATTAAGTTGAAATAGTGAAACCATCCACCCATAATATTCTCACAAGCCTATTTATGTATGTATGGATGTATTCATTCAGCATTGGACTGACATTTGAATGGAAGGGCCAAAGTAATGTGATGATTATTGTTGGTTATTTAGGGAGGTCTACTGCAAGATTATAGTCCAGTGGTGCACAATTCCATGGCCCACAAACATGCCACATCGGTTGTAAAGGAAATATAGACCATTAACAGGTAAAGAGAGCATTGTAACATTTGAACCAATCAAGCTTTTGCAAAATTTAGGGGAACTATTGAAAACATGAATAAAACCATCTCTTATTGACAATATTTGCAGATTCAGCTGCTAAGTATAAAAAACTTGCATGCTGTTACTGACATATCTCACGTCAGACTGAATGTCGTAAAATATAGGGATATGCCTTTGACAGGAATGTATCCTTTCCCGTGTCATTAATAAAATACAACTGTAACATAGGATTACTGGCCCACGTCCTAGAGAAAAGCTTAACTACTGAACTGCGATCCAAGTGAGCAGTATTCTGCCTTGGGATGCCAAACACATTGTCAGTTCTTAATTCTGTTGCTGTTGCTGGAAGGGATCACTGCATGCGTCTGTGAGACATCTGAGAAAGGGACTGTTAGCTGCAGTATGTTAAACTGGGTTATTGCCTTATGACCACATGAAACAGAAGTGATAGTAATAACTCTAACTGCCTGAGGGGGGATTGTAAGCAGAGTCAAAGCCTTGGCTATGGATTAAACCCAGGCTCCAGGATGCATGTTACTGAAATAAATGACTTCTCTGTAAAGCAAACAGAAGCTAACACGGTATATTGACTTGCAGTATCAGTTATTATCTCAAGCAGGCATAGGGTTAATATTCAGCTTTTGTCGCATACTGTGTGATTATCCATAATAGGATATGATCTCAAAAGGACGGGTTCAGGAAAGCAGCAGGATTCCCTTTCTCTTTCTCCTTTCTCTGCTAGTGGCCGATGCTCTTGTCAGTTTAAATTCAGAGGTATACTCATGATGTTTTGAAATCCCCTGTTCAATATAAATTGTCATTTCTTGTGGTTTTTAAGTTTAGTTTGTTGAAGAAACCAGTTTATATTGTTTAATGTATTTATTTAAATGTCATTTAAGTGCCAAATATTTTCTTAAAAATGGATACCTCCTTACTTAAAAATGTAAATATAGGTGGAGGAATTATGGGTGGAGGAATTATGGGTGGAGGAGCAGCTCAAAGCCCTTTTTTCACTGCTTTTGTTGCCAGGATTTTTCTAGGAAAATATGTTGGTGAATCGAAAGGTTTTAAAGCTTGGGGCTTTAGAAATAAAGTAAACTATTTAAGGATTGAATTGAGTATAGGCTTAGCAAAAAGTCTCTTTGAAATATAGCATTTTTGTACTTAGCAATCTATATTGTTTCTGAACATATTACAGAAACATTCATGTTAGTATCCCAAACTTGAGTTCTTTACTGCAACACTGGGTTGAGTTCTGGGGACACTGTTCATCCACAGATGCTATGCTTAATTATACATATTTAAAATGTAGTTATATATTTAAAACTTTATAACCCCTGATATGCCACTCTGCCCCCCAGATATGCTTTATAACCCTTGAAATGCCCTCTGCCCCCAGGTATGCTTTATAAACCTCTGATATGCCACTCTGCCCCCAGATATGCTTTATAACCCTTGAAATGCCCCTCTGCCCCCCAGGTATGCTTTATAACCTCTGATATGCCACTCTGCCCCCTAATATGGAAAAAAGTCTTGCTGTTCCTAGTGAAATATCAAGCACAACTTGCTGTTGACTCTGAAAGGCTTAACATTTTTTTTAATTTTCTCATGTAAGGACGTGTATTGGTGATTTCAGTAGTAGAGAAGTTTCGGGGAGGTGCTTGGATGAGTGTTTAGGGGTAGATAGATGAACTGTTGAAATCATTGAGGTTAGACATTAGAATATGCCCCGTGTCAGGATTATGGTCTTAATAAAACAACATGGTAAACCCTACCCACGTTGTTATTGTGGTTGACCAGTGGTATACGGCAGGATGGTTATAAAGTAAGAAAGTTTCTAGTAGAATTGAAAGGGATCATGGTTGTAACCCTCCATAGTGAGAAATAATATAAAGGCTAAATATTGGTGTTATGGTGAATATGATAGATTCAATGTTTCAATATTTAAATGCGTCAAAGTATTGTTTGATAAATGTTGCAGCATTTAATAAATAGATGCTGTGGCCAATCCAAGGTCGTGTTTTTTTATGGTATATCATTACAAATATGTTTATGTACTAACTGATTGGATACCTGCATGTGTGGGCAATACATGGGTCATGTGAACTGTTGATAAATTGTATATTGAAGCCACAACTAAATCCTGTCAATCTTCTTAATATAAAAATATACCTCACTTCATCCTCTGTATTTAAAACTAATAAAATTTGTCAATATTACAGCGGGATGGCAACCAACAGACAAACACAAATCTTTCCCTTTCTCTTCATCAGGCCTGCATTACATTAGGAAAAAGAGTGACGGGCCTTAAGGGGTGTGGGGTGTTAATATTTTTTCCAACTTAATTTTTAAATATATTATGTGAAAATGTAAAATAATTTAAAAATCTAACTAATTACAAATAACGAAAGTAACTGATCGAATCATAAAAAAAATATTAACTTGATCGTAAACAACATGGTCTCCAATTACTCCAATTAGCTGCTACCTTAACCGCCCTTAACATGCCCATTACCATGTCACATCTGGTACAGCGGCAAGCAGTTAAAAACAAGTGTTTATATACTTTTTGAAATGTAACCGCCACTAAGACAACCTCCTCCCAATGTCTTCACCCAGTGCCCTTCCTCAAATGAAGTAATGTGTATGCCGCAGCTGAGCCAAAGCCTGAGCGAGCAGGGAACGATCCTCTGAGTGGGCCACATAATATACCGTGTGTTCAGGTTCATTAAGAGGCCGAGCAGTGTGCCAGAGTCAGACATATCTCATGTAGGTATTTTCTTGTTAAAGTATATCAAGAATACCAACTGTTTCGCAGGACAGTGCTATACCCGGTAGCTGGTCCACTGTCCTACATTTGCAAGCGTTGGGGAGCATGGGCTGCTTGGGAGATCCTGGGAAGTGAAAAATGAGGGGAGTTCAGTCCTATTGCAGCACAGATCTCCACTGCCGCTCTTAGCCATTATTGGGAATGCGTAATGACTTGTAATTTTACTGTGAACTTGTTACAATTTAATGTACTAGGGGTGTTTTTAAGTACATTACTATTTCAAAGTTGGTGCCGTTACTATCCAATACGTGCAGAATAAAAGGAAAACTTTTTGTGGGTATGCTTAGCATCTATTGACAGATGTATTTCCGGGAATGACAGTTACAATTCACTGCAGCATGGTTTCAGTACACATTGGTTTGCCTGCGGTAGATGGTTATTAAATTCCTTCAGTGCTGTATTTCACACAGGGAACTAAAAGTAGCATTTGGAACCGAGAGCCCTAGTTTGCATAATACACCTGCACATTCTCATTTTTATAATCATAGACCAGGCTCTTTTCCAGGAGTGAGTGCCCAGACAATACATACACATGCCTGCATTATGCATTCAGTGTCAACTACATATGAAATTGAGTGTTCAGAACCATCAAGTGTGTTTTTATTTTTTTGTTATCTGACATGAAGTAATACTGTAATGACAGATGGGGATCCTATTTCAAAAGAATTTGTTGGCAGTGTCTTTACTATCCTACCTGTGGGTTTCTCTATCTCAGCTGCCAAAGTTAAAAAAAAAGACTGTATCCATTCTGACATTCCATTTGGGGATATATCTACAACTGTTCAATCCTTTTTTTATTGTTTTCTTTCTGGGGAAAAATCATACAACGTTAAATATTAATTTCATGGATTTTGTCAATTAACATTTTGGTAATTTTTTGATTATCTAATCTTAAAAGCTCATCAACAATGTTACAGCAATACTGTAGAGCCGTAGACATATTTTCCAACTCTGGTTACTTTACATTTTTAATGTTTTATTAGTTCTCTTAATTAAACACACACACACATGCAGATATATATATATGTGAACTGTATTGTGCAGTGTGCATAGTATAATGTATAAAAAAAAGACCTGGCATGATAAATCAGGAGATTTGGAAAAGTACACAGGGTTATGGAGCAATATTTACAATGGCAAGGTTTAGCAGCTAAACAGGAACAAAGTACACAGATGTTTACATACACATACATGTAGAGAAAGAGATAGTAATGACTACGTTATACTTCTACATTATAAGTCCAGACACACAAATGATGCATAAGCAAGCATTTTACTGCATTAGCTTTTTTGTAACAATCCTCAATCCTAAAACATTTTAATGTACACAGTTTTAATGTATCTATCTGGAAAAAGCCATAAAATCTCTATGTAACATGTCACTGTCCCTATTGAGTCACACAATATCACATAAGTGTGATTTCTGCATAGTGTTCCAAAGGTTTTACGCTATTATCCAAAAGCTGGAGGTGATGGGTGAATCAGGTGCTCCATGTAAACCACTTCTCAACATATTTCATTAAATGAAGAAAAGTCAGCTTCTTTGTAGTATCCTCTGGCCACTGTGTTTCTCTTCATGCTTTGTTTGCTGAGGTTTATTGAGTTAACATACATTTTAAGGATGCTGGTAATGTTGCGGTATTGTGAGTGCATTATTTACTTGTCTGGAGATTAAATGGTGTCCAGACCAATAGTGCCAACACATTGATGATACATTGAGTCTACAAAGCTAAATGAGCAAGGAGCACATATCAACTTGTTTCCCTTGGATGTGTGCTTATGAACACTGCTCTGAGCAACTTTAGTGATGTTCTTGGTAGATTTGTGGTTGCTGTCTGCCAGCTAGAAAGATAAGGGAGGTGTCTTTGAATTCCTCATGGGTGTACTTTCAGAGCATGTTTACTTTATGGGGTTACATTGGTGTTTTAGGCTAGTTACCCCTCCAGAATCAAGAGACACACTTTTTTTTTTGTTCACCTCCTTTTTTTTTAGCTTGAAATCCCTGCACACGTGATATGGGGGTCTCTTAGAACACATAATTCAAAGTTGTGACTAGCTGCATTAATACCAAACTGAACGTGTGCTTGTGTTTTTGCCCTTGATATGAGCTTTCATAAAATATATACACTTTTTTATATTGACACATTATACCAGTTTGAGCATAACATTTAGCGCTTTTATTATAAAACAAAATCATTAAAGATGATTTTGTGTTATAACCAAATTTGAGTACATGGTTACTTAAGCCTGCATATATTCATTAAAATATACTCAGGGGATGTTGTACATCTAATTAAACCATACTCATCCATTTTGGTAGTTTTATAAGATAACAATATGAAAATATATACAACTGCCTATGATATACATGGGTGGCTCCTGGGTTCAACCTTTCCAAACACATATGACATATGTGCAATTTTTATTGTTATCATTTTGTTTTTATTATTTCCTAGCATATTTTTGTATTGTAATATTAATATTATACTTTTTTACACAAAGCAATTAAAGTAAAAAAATATTATTAGAATAATTTATGGAAGTATCACTTAAAAGATAAGAGAAATAGGATCAGCCTTTATTACTGTAAAAAGTAGAAGAAAATAATACAATTTTTACCAGCTATTTAATGTATTACCATCTACTGTAATTCATGGTGTTAGTGTTTTCCAGGATCACAAAAAAATGTTGATGCCTTCACCTTTTAATGAAAAAGGAACAATGTCCCCAGCGAATCTGTCTTTTTTATGGATTTCAGAAACACCAAGTCATTACAGCATTTTTATAGTTTTTGACAATCCAAGACTAAGGAAATCAATACATAAAATCTCTTATTCTGATTAATGCTGAATATAAGCCTTCTTTCATGGCTTTTGATTTGCGAGAATTGATTTTTTTTTTATTGTTTATGGGATAATACTTACGTATAGCTCTCACAGGCACTTTCCAAAAACAAAAATCATGTCTAGTTTTTGCTTATATAAAATAAGATTTTTTTAAAAAAATGTTCTGAAATAAACTACTAATGCCTAGCAAAAGCAATTTTAGGTTGCATACCTTAGGAAAATATTGTTGTAGAAACATTTGACATCAGATAAAAAGAAAGATGCAACCCTTAATCAGTCCTTGATCTCATCTAAGATCCAAGACAGGCACATGCCTATCCCATGCTTGTTTAAATTCACTTATTGAATTAACTATAATATTGCAATAATTGACATCATTTGGATACACAGTTCTATATAACGATGATTAAACAATGTTAGAGTTTACAAAGTTTCCTTACTTATCACATTGAACAAACCTCTATCAGCTATTGAAACTATAATGTATATACATTTCCATATCACTGCTGGCCAGCATGAATAAAAAGAATGATATTAGTAATGTCCAGATGCACATAATTCAGCAGAGACATCTCTTGCCAAAAGCAAAATGAAAGGGAAGTCAGTGTCAATCATAACCGATAGACTATGTTAATGTATTTCAAACAGTTTATTCGTTTTCAAAAATAGTGCTTATTAATAATGCATTACTCTACTTACAGGAAGCAGTGTTGCTTATGAAACTGTTATAATTCATTGTTCATTACTTCTCTGATGAACAATAAACCACATTTCTGAAGGACAATTTTTCTTTTGTCTCTAGGAAGATGAAGAAATGATTTCTTGCATAGTGTATTAATTGGACTCTATTTTGTGCAGCAAGAATTACAAATGTCTTCTGTTGCATCTATTTTGATTGGCATTTCAACATTACAAACAGTTTATCAAGGTTGATAAATAGCTTGTTTGCCGTGCAACTTTTTATTACACCCCCATGGTCAATAAATATTTTGATTCTTGCAAAGCCTGGACATGGGAAAAATAAAGAATACCAAAGTGTATATTTATTGAAATAGCTGATCATTTTATGTTATCATCACTTACACTTTATATGCAAATATAATGCAAAAACTTATATATTTTATAGTGACCATCTATGAGCTAGTCCCGAAGGACAAAATGAATATCGTTTAATAGAATATACCCTGTTTATATATTAACCTATTCTCTTTCATTGATCATACAAAGTCATAACACCATTTCAAAAATTCCAAACTTGTTTTTATTAACAAAATTATTTACTGTATTGGAAAAGAATAAAGTGGCAATATTATTATCTCTTCACTGGCTTTTTATTTGTTTCTAGAAAACAGGACTACAATCTTATTTTGTAAAAAAAAAAATGTTAAATATACACTAAACGCAATGAAGCCTTTAATTAAAAAAAATGTAAGCTGCAACATTTTCTGTAAAAACATATGCCATTTCCTCATGTGGTCAAAACTGGAAATCAACTGCTCCAAAAAAAAACCCCTACTTTTACAGACAAAGAAATGAAGGTCGTCTATCTAGCGCAGGATCCTCAAACTCGGCCCTCCAGCTGCTGCAGGACTACATCTCCCATACTTCTCAGCCAGCCCCTTAGCTGAAGGAGCATTATGGGAGATGTAGTCCTGCAGCAGTTGGAGGGCCGAGTTTGAGGATCCCTGATCTAGCGTCTATGCCTCTCATAAAGTATGATATACTCCTTCCGTCAGCTTAAAACTTATTACCACAATACAGAGCACACATTTAGTTGACCACTAGATGTCTCTAGAATCAAATATGATTCCCAGGTGTATTCTATGCAATTTAGATTATATTGATAATTTTGGGGGATATGCAATTTTGAAAAAAATCTGCTCATAGTTCTAGAGTTTGTTATCGCTTTACAGTTGACATTATGTTTAAATAAAACTTTCAAAAAAAACTTCACGGAATGCACCATGGTCATTTGAAACAATTGCTTACCAAAAGTCAAGTATTAATAGAAAGGGCAGATGGAGGTCAAGATGGAGATTTTGTGGGGTGCACACAAGAGGATTATATTATCCTACTTTAAATTTGGGAATATCTAGCTTCTAGTTCCTTAGACAAACTATGTTTTCTACTCCCCCATCCCTAATTGTAAAGTGAGATACTGCATGTTACTCTAGGCAAGGGTTATATACTTTGAGGCCAGTTAAGGATGCCTGGTGCTAGCCCCGCACATATATTATATTTTGTGTTTAATGCTACATACGTGCCTGTATTTTAATCACTCAAACAAGATCAGGATTTTCACAACTACTCATGCATATCTACTATTTTAATGATGTCAAGTCTTGGTTTCAATTTAGCTTTTGTAAGTTACAGCCACTTGTGGCCGTTCTATGTGTACATTGGTGGATAAGAATCCTTTATGGTCTTTACAGCCAACACTTAACATTGAAAACACTGTTCAATTCAGAATGTTTTGTTTTTGATTATTCTCAGTAAATTGTCATCTTGTCTTCCTAAATGTATTTTGTTATGTAGGGTTTGTTATGTGAAACATCTAAGAAACAATACTTAAACATAGCAATGCACGGCTATCAATTATGTAATTAGAAAGGAAAATACATATTATTTTCTTGTTTGTATTTTAAAAACAATATCACTTTACTTCCCTGTGGATAGTTACAACTGAGCTCTGAAATTGGTATTTAGTAGCAAAAATGTTCTAGAAAAGCCAATAAGCTGTTCTGTATATTGTGCTTTTCTGTGAAATGCCGATACCAAAAGCTGGTGCAAAGTGTTTCAGCATTTTACCTAGAAGGTGGTATAGATTTTCTTTTTTGTTTGTTTTGTTTTTCCTGTGTGAAACAGTAACACTTCAGGTGGCAAGACAATCTTTGTTGATGGTGACCACTAATCACTGCTATTTCCAACAGTAACCAGACTGTAAGATTCTGTTTAATGTTCCCTGCTGTTGATTTGAAGTTTTCGTTTTCTTCCATCACTGTGTCTGTTTCCTGTTAAAAGATAAAATAAGTTCAGCTCTTTGACTCTGGCTGTGGAAATACATTCTGACAAATTGCTGCAAGTGTTCTTTGACAAAGTATATCATAGCAAACATCTCAATCTATTTTGTTTACACACAAAAGTTTAAAGTTCTTTAAGAATCATAAGATACTATAACCCAAGGGTGTCCAACCTGCGGCCCTCCAGCTGCTGCAGGACTACATCTTCCATACTCCTCTGCCAGCCATTGAGCTGAATGAGCATTATGGGAGATGTAGTCCTGCAGCAGCTGGAGGGCCGGAGGTTGGACACCCCTGCTATAACCGCTGTCCTATATCTCTGCACAAACACTGCAGCTGCACCCAAGGTGAGTACCTCTCTCGCCTCACCCCTCCTCCATCCCTGAAAAGCAGGACAGAGGTAGGGATAGGCAGGACAACGGGACAGAGTCCCAACATTGGGACTGTCCTGCCCAAATCAGGACAGTTGGGGGGCATGTATTATGTAGTAAAAAATGTCCCCCCATGTGCCCCCCTAAATATGAAAGTTGAAGACACCGACCACTGACTCCATATTCTCTTTTCCTTATGGGAAAACACATTGTGCTCTGTGTGTGACACAACCATGTTTAAGTGGTAGACATAGAAGAGAATAAATAAAAGTGGGCTACATTTTATTTTCTATAATTGCCATTACTAATTATGATTTGTCTATAATACATTTATGTGTTTCTTGCGTGTTGTTTGTGCTATAACCAAAAAGGATTTTAAAATACTGCCTGTAATTAAACCAGTAATAGCAGGTGTGCTTAAGTCAGTTAATGAGCCTGGACCCATGTGAGCTTTTTCATCGTAGAAGTTAACTTCTTTTTTTCCAAGTCAACCCACAATTAACATATTGAAATAATATTCATTTTAGTTTATGGCTCATTGATTTATTTTAAACAACATATTATGTATTCAACAAAATGGATATTAAAAAGAAATCTAAATTTGTTTTCTATTCAATTCTGTTTGAATGCATAGTGTCATTCACAGTTTTATATTCTGTGTTTGAAATTATATTATATAGATACAGTACTTATCAATTTTAAAAATAAATGTCATTTTGTATCATGTTTCCTTAATCTGAACTGTCACTTTTGCCAAACTCTAAATTTTCTAGTTCTATACATTAAATGGACCTAAACATGTGCATTATAAACATACCTAATGTGTAATCCATGATGCCGGCTACCTTAAATTATATCACAATTACATGATTATTCCTTGCCATTAAAAATAGACAGGGGAGTCCCCCCAGGGGAAAAATTAACACTATATTGAGATTGGATCTATATCTGTCGGACAGGAGGTTTGACCGGAGAGTCCAGGTGCAGATACTGATGAAGGGTTCTGTGCAGGATGACTGCTGTCCATCAGGTGTTGAAACCCTGGTTTGAGTGGCCATATGCAGAACTCTTGTCAATGTTGGAAGTTGACATGTTTTAGTATATACTGCAAACATAAATGCACAATTCAGGTCAGAAGGCAACTACAGGATACAAGCAAGTGGCAGCACAAGAATCAAGCTGAGGTCAGGGTCACAGGCACAGCAGAAGAACAAGTAACAAGCTAAAGTCAGGATCACATGCACAGCAGCAAAACGATTAACAAGCCACAAGCAGGACACCAGTAAATCAGGCTGAAATAACATTTCAGCACCTGGGTGTACCAAAGGTTGGTTAATATGGTGCTCCTAATTAGGATTCAAGACAGGTGAATAACTTGGAACAGCTGTGGAGAAGAGGAGTGTCCAAAATTCTTCTGCAGAACCAGGGCAGGTAATATTCCAAATAGAAACTCCTGGTGGTACAATGGTTAGGGTCAAGTTCTAGTAGCTACTAAATTCCTGGCAGGACCTTACAGTATCATTAAAGGCTGTCAAATACCCAGAATGTGAATGTCCTAACTATTGGTTAAAAGGTTCAAGCTGGTTGGATTTCTTCCAACAGTTTGTATGGTGAAGACTATACTCTGGTAGCCTGGTCTCACTCTGATAGTAGAAGCCACCTAGAAGCCAGCTGGTTCTCTGTTGCCAGACACAGTGGTACAGAAGTGCAAGATTTCTGTGTATATAGTTATCTTTTCCAATGCTGGAGTGAAAGCGTGTGTTAGTGTGTAAGTATGGAGTGCAAACCTTTGTGAGTGTGATGGCATAATGTAAAAAATGTCCGCTTCTCCTCATGCCTTCTTTCTTCTGACTCCTTCTACTTCCTTCTACTTCTCTGTGAACCTGGCCTCCTGGGCATGGTTTTGGTGAGTGTGTTTTTGGTGTTTGTGAGGAGGGGGGGATTGTTTCATCCTTAGACCCAGGCAGTACAATGTCTTGGGCTGGCCCTGGTTTTAAATCTTTATACATAACCACTGCATAGTCTGAGTTTAAAATAATATGTTTTCTCACACTGCATAGCATCTAAAATCTAATACATTTTTTTGCAGTGGACATGCAAAGGCACATTGACATATAATTAGGAGATCAAGAGCTGTATCTATAAAGAGAAATTCTGGAGCAAAGTTCTTATGTTCTAAGCCACCGTGGAAACCAGTAAAACATCCCTGGCAATTGTTCCACATAAAGTATGTTTCACCAGAGTTTAAAAATGCAGCCCTAGGTGTTTGTAAAGAATGCTTTTACTTCTGTAAAATATTCTGGAATATATCTATTTCAATTTCTCTTACCTATCATTACATTTTCAAAGAGTGTCATAAAAATACTGCTTCACTTTACAAATAACCAAATATATTAAAGTATACTATTGGAAACAGTGCTTAACTTCCATAATACATGTCCCCTGAGTGTTACACTCCTTTTATTTCAAACATTTTTTATATGGTACAATATCTTGCTAGAAATCTAATGTTATCAGTGGTTATAAAAAAAGAATTGACTTGCGCTGCAGTTTAATAGAAAATATTGCAATGTTTATTGACTCAAAACAATTTTAGTATGTTTCTTACTTTTGCAACAACAGCAAAATATGTTATTAGGTGTATAAACTGTTTGTACAACGTACAATTGGTCAGCAAGTAATAATGAAGTTCTTTTACGTTGCTTTATAATTCAATGGAATTGTAAAATACACTGAGAAGGTACTGATTTCCAGGAAAATCTGGTTGGAAGAGCAAATTTAATTTCACATAGCTCATAAGCTATATAAAAAGTATGTATTTAAATGTAATTTGTCTTTGGAATAATGGTATAAGGGAATAAAGGGCAAGTAAAAGTCAGTTTTAGGTAGGAATGGATAATAGCAGAGGTTAAAAACACACCATTTCAGATTTTAGAAATTGTTCAGCCATAGTCAGTGGTGTGTTCTACTGCCACTATGTTGATGTGCAACAGAATGATATGATGTCATAATCCTGACAGTCCATGCCTTAAATGCGCGCAAGCCTCCAAAGCATAAATGGGCCTGTTGGAGAGATCAGACATCTCCCTTGTAACCTGCCCATCTAGTAGCATCACAGATTGGAACCTAAAATGGTGATCTGTCCCCCAGTTTTGCAGTGAGGGGATTGGCACCCACCTGGACCTACAAGCCTAAACGTAGGCAGCCTAGGGCCGTAGGCATTGCTGGCTACAATTCCTAGACAACAGCCTATTGCAAGTTATGCATCAATTAAACTTCTCATGTGATTGCTAAAAAAATGCCAATTTCATGATAAATAGGATGATTGTATAACATATACACTAGAAAATCTTACCTAGGAATGATTTACCACAAAGGCAAAAAGTAGAATCTTAACTTTGGGTTCTAAAAACAGTGCTTAACAAAAAGCTTGGTGTAGTGGTGTACTAGCAGAAACGCTTACAGATTTATTTAACCAATCGTTGTTAACAGGAGTAGTCGCAGAAGATTGGAAATTAGCAAATGTTGTGTCCATTCGCTAGACAGGCAGTAGAGAGGAGTCAGGGAACTACAGGCCTGTAAGTCTTACATCAGTAATGAGGAAATTACACAGTCATAGGATTGTTCAGCATCTAATGTCACATGGGTTTCAAGATCCCAAACAACATGCGTTTACTTTGAGGAGACCGTGCCAAACTAATCTTATTGATTTTTTTTATTGGATGACTAAAATAATAGTGCTGTAGATATTGCATATCTAGATTTCAGTAAGACTTTTGACACTGTCTTTTTTTGCTGATGGCACAGATATTTGCAACAGGGTTGATGTTCCTGGAGAGATAAGTCCGATTGCAAGTGATTTAGGTAGACCAGGAAAATGGTCAAAGCTGCGACAACTGAGGTTAAATAGGGATACGTGCAAAGGAAGTGCACCTAGGACAAAGTAAACCCAAGGACAAAGTATAGAATATTTGAGGAAAGGGATTTAGGGGTTATTATTTTAGAGGATTTAAACATAGGTATGTAAAAGAGAGGAGAAGCTAGCAGAATGATTGGTTGCATAAGGAGAGGTATTAGCAGTAGGAAGAGACCCCACTTGGAGTATCCAGAAGGATATAGATATGTTGGAGAAAGTTCAGAGAAGGGCTGCTAAACGTGTTCATTAATTGAAGGATACAACTTACCAGAAAGTTAACAGATAGAGCATGGAAGAAAGACGTGATGGGGGAGAGAATAGAAACATTTACTTATTCCTTTATGTGTATCAGGTCGGGTCTTGGATAGATTCTCAAAATTATTATTCTCATTTGTCTGGAAAAATGGGAAGCCAAGAGTGAGCCAAAAGATGATCAATAGGAGTTATGGGAAGATGGGACTAGGTTTTCCAGACTTGAGATTGGTACATGAAGCTTCAATATTTATGCATGTACTAAATTGGGATATCAAAACAGATAAAAATCTAGGTTGGCCTTAATGTGAATGCGCTCAATCAAACCAATATGAGTTATTCAATTTTTTCTGGTTAAACTCGCGGATTCTAAAACAACAAAAAATTTACAAATCCGATCATAAATAATGCAATAAATATGAGCTTTAAGATCAGGGTACTAATGGGTAGGACAAAAGAATTCACTCCTTGTAATCCTGTAAAAGTATTGAAATTTTATATACAAGATTTAAATTTATCTCTATGTATCTCTACTTTGGCCGATCTGAAACAGGATGATATGTTTCTGAGCTTTGCTGAAATTCAGATGAGGTTATATGAATTATACTCATATTTGAGAGTAAAACTATTTTTGAGGTCTAAGGTAGCTTCCTTACCATTGGAATTAGATAAATTCATTAATAAATATTACAAAACAAATTTGATTTCTAAAATGATACAACTTCTAGATACCTATAAATATGATTGTCTACCTCCTTCATTAGAGAAATGGCAAACAGAATGTGCAATCTCAATTCCTATCGAGTGCTGGCTGTTACACCTACCTGTCCGGCCGGGGTCCCGCGGCGTTCCTCGCGCACGAGGGGGCGTGCGTATAGAGCAGGCACGCCTCTCGGGCACTGACAGCTCTGTTCGGGCTGCCGCAGCATATCAGCGGCGATCGGAGAACCGATCCGCCGCTACATGCTCGCGGCACCCGACCAGTACCTCTTCTGCCTGTGTGGCACTGCCGTGTCGCTCGCGGCAGCAACACAGGCAGAGAGGATCTCGTAGTTTACCGCCGCGGGCATGCCGGCGACGATCAACTGTTTGATCGCCGCTGCATGTCCGCGGAGGTTGTTTTACCTCCCCTGCCTGTGTGGCTCCTCCGCATCTTTCACGGAGGTAACACAGGCAGGAAGTTTTGGTTCGGTGTTGCCATCGCGACGACGCTAATTGCGCCGGTCGCGATGACGTCATCTTACCTGCTCTCCCGCCATTGGCTCTATTTAAACCTTCCTGGTTCCTTGTTTCCTTGCCCGTTCAACGAGTCATGTTAATGTTCTCTGGGTGCTCTTGTTATTTGATTGATCTCCACGTGTACCAGACCTCGGCTTTGTTATTTGACCTTGATCCTGCGCTGCCCGTCCAGACCTCGGCTTTGTTATTTGACCTTGATCCTGTGCTGCCCGTCCCGACCTCGGCTTTGTTCTTTGACCCTGATCCTGTGCTGCCTGTCTCAATCCCGGCTTGTTTATCGGAGATATTTCTGCATCGTGGGTCCACCACCTGTGGTGCCTGATCCGGCGTAACACTGGCTCCAGGTTAGGAAGAGGGTTCACTCTGTTAACCTGCATGAAATGTATTTTAAGCTAATCCATGGGTGGTATTTGGTCCCTTCTCATCTGTGTAAGTTTTCCAGCTCAGCTTCTTCCCTCTGTTGGAGATGCCTTCACGCAGAAGGGTCTCAATACCATATATGGTGGTCATGCTGCAAATTGGCAGATATCAAACTGAAAACCATCAAGGCTCTTTCACACATATATATAAACTTAATGTCCCTCTCTATCCTCAAACCTGGCTGTTCCATTTAGATTTACCTGTAGCAAGTATTTCATGTAGATGTTTGGCAGTTAATATCCTACTTGTTATAAAAATATCCCTGGCCAGACATTGGTGAAAGGAAGAGGCTCCATCTAGGATGGAGATCACAAAACAAGTAACGTACCAATTAAACATGGAATGCTATTTTTACTCAGTAAATCAGAATCTCTCTAAGTATAAAGATATCTGGTCTTTGTGGGATGAGTATAATGATTCTCAACGATAATGGACACATTTTCGGTCCATAACAGATGCTTTATTACTGAAATTGCAGGATTGTCTTATTCTATTCTGAAAATTTGTATTTAGTTACATTACCCTGGTAAAGATGTCAAGGACTTTAAGGAT
Source organism: Spea multiplicata (assembly GCA_009364415.1). Lineage (NCBI taxonomy): Eukaryota > Metazoa > Chordata > Amphibia > Anura > Pelobatidae > Spea > Spea multiplicata. Next base: position 19,205 of record VKOC01026898.1, read on the forward strand.
AGAACCAAATGGGACTAGCACTTTGATTTTTGGATCTTCTTTCGCTTGCTGATTGGTTGTGTTGCGAATGTATGAATGTTATATAAAATGGTTCAATACAATCATAAAGATACTCGGGCATTATTGAATATAAATCGCTGATATATGTATTTTCATTTGTCCCTTGAATATTTATGGATTTTAGTATATTTAATATTTTTGATTGATATTTATGTAATTTTGTATGTGAATAATAAACTCTTAAAAAAAAAAGAAAAAAGAAACATTTACTGTATTTCCCCATGTATAAGACGCACCCTAATTTTACACTTCTATCATGCCCAGGTTCCAGGATGAGTGTGATGTTAGTTGTGCTGGAATCTGGGTATGCCTGGGCATCATAGGAGTGTGATTGTTAGCAATCACACTCCTATCATGCACAAGCAGCCAACACATGCACATCAGTTTCAGCCTCCCTGTGCCCTGCCCCCTCCACTTACACATCCATGCTATCACACACACACATATTCATTCATTCCCTCATTCACGCAGACTCATACACCCTCCCCCACTCTTACCTGAACTGCAGATCTTCCAGTGCCACTCCCAGACTTTGTTTCCCTCTGCGTTGCTCGAACTCTGAGTGAACTTCTCATGTCCAGCCAGAGGAGCAGGAACGGCGCAAAGTCATGTGATGTGATGTACATTCACCTGACTCTACTGGATTCCTGTGTCTCCTCAACGGAACAAGAGACGCTGGTGTCAGGGTCCGTGGCGAGGCAGAGAGAATCCTCGCTGCAGTAACTCACCTGAGTACCAGCTGATAGCGGGTACTAGGTCCCACGTCGCCGCAACCTCTGTCCTCCAGGAACCAGCTCCGGCAACTTTCTCTGACCTTCGGACTGTCTCTGGATATTGCATTGTCTACTAAACTTTCCCTAATCTCCAGGAAGGTAGCCTTCATACTGGGTTCCTCACCTCGCTCCTATCAGCCTGACAGCTGCTGAGAAACACTGAGGTAAGCGGGAAAAAAAAATCTACAACCACTGTATAAGACGTGCCCTGTTTTTGCACCCCAAATTTTTTTAAAATGGGGAAATACAGTAAATACTTAAGGGGAATCAACATGATAAAGGAAAAGAGTTTATTTAAAAGAAGAAATACTACCTATTTGCCTTTCCTAAAAGTTTGTTGAATGACAATCAGTGGTATAGTAGAGTGAGCAATCTGTAGCATTTAGGGCTTACACTAACATATATTATATCTAGACATTTACCTGAGCTGATGGGCACTGAGCTAGTAGGGGAGCAAACAGGTTATCATTTAAGTTAGCAAGCAAGTGCATTTAGGAGGGAGCGCTAGTAACATAGATCACCTACAGTAAGGCAGTGTAATCCCTTGTGATAGTTCTAGTAGCATGGCACAATTTGCCAGGACATTGCACTCTTAAATGCACATAAGCCGCATTTGTTCACTGGATATGTATCGTGAGTGTCACAACCACAGGTACAGGGTCAGATAGGATTCTTTGTGCCAAAAAGGTGTGAGGGTCAAAAATGTGAAAGATGAAGGTCTTGAAGCTAGGCTCTGGGTCACACTTTTCCCTCTCTGATTAGTTGAGACTGTTATCCCATGCTTCCAAAGAGCATAGTATTTTTGTGAGGATGGAGAACACATCCAACTTGTGTTTGCACCCAAAATCTCTATGTGTGTTGAGGGGAGTTGTAATTTTTGTACCAAATCAAATTCAAAACATACTATATTATAAGTATATGATTCATATTATTATTATCTTTTATTATTTAGCACCAAGAGTTTATGTAGCGCTTCTGCTACTGCAACTATCTACTAAAATATTTAATTTTACATTTCTTATGAAACACAACATTTAATACCAAATGTGCACATTTTTGACAAGATCTAAACACAACAATTAGGAAAGTAATTTTGGTTTCCTCATTATATGCAAGCCTGACCTTGAAAAAACGTTTATGAAGAGAACTTTGGTTACATCTGTTGTTATATATTTGTTGTGTCACGAGAGTGCATCATTAGAAGAGAGAAACTGCCTGAAACTGTTCCAGTCTGTCAGACACTAAGAGTGACTTTATGCATGCATGAGTTTTAAAGACAATATTGGCAGTCATCTGCTTCAGTCATTTAAACATTTGTTTATTTTCATCTGCGGTTTAAGAAAATAGTATTTTTTTTTTGTACCGGTTTGTCACTGGAAGATGCTTTCAACAACCATTTTCTGCAGTGTGTATCAAAAGCCAAAACCCAGCTAGTGTAATGAAGTTTTAAAAATTCATACTTTTTATGTTTTTCATTAGTAAGCTGTCCCAAATCCTATTTAATACAATGAATGCAATATATTCATATTAGAAGACCGCTAAGAGGGACACATCATATATAAAAAATGTATAAACGGCACACCACATCAGAGAAGTGGAGACTCTCCCCACTTCTTCCATATTAGATCCACACCTAGGAAACATTCTGGGATTCTAGGGATCATGGACATCAAGAGAGGAAATAGAGTCAGAATGATTTGACTCCCAACATGGGGAATACCCACCCCCAAAAAAGGGGAAGTTCGAATGAATGCTTACATGTTTAACATTAGTTCATAGTCATCCAACTAGTCCAACTTTACAAAAAGGTATCCATGAAAAATTAAATCACATTGTTATATATTGAGTAAACAATGTTATTTTCCAAAGACTTTGATCCTTCTCACTAGGTGGTGCTACAGTAACAGGCTTGCTTGTACCAGAATTAACAGCCACTAAAATATCGTTCAAATCATACAGAACACAAATTAATATAAATTAAATAATGATAATTTTGACAACAAGTGAAGATGTTTATTTTCCTAATCTATGAAATAATACCATACAGCTATGTAGAAGAAAACTGTGAAGGAGAAAATGCAAAATGTGGAAATATATCACAAATAAATAAATGGTAGCCATGTCAAAATCTAGAATATTGTGATCTCTCAATAATCATGTGAGGCAACTTCAACTTTAAATGTAATACTATTTTGTTATTAACCATATATTATAAGCTTCCAGAGCTACACTATATGGACAAATGTATTGGGACACCTGACTATTATGCCAACTGGGACTTTTATGACATCACATTCTAAATACATACACATTATTATGTAGTTGGTCCCCTCTTTGGAGCTATAACAGCTTCCACTCTTCAGGGAAGGCTTTCCATAAGATTTTGGAGTGTTTCTGTAGGAATTGTTGCCCATTCATCCACTAGAGAATTTGTGAGGTCGGGCACTGATGTAGGTTGAGATGTCTTGGAATGCTCAAGGGGGCATACCAAGACATCTCAATTTCCTATGCTTCCAATTTAGTGGGAACAGTTTGGGGAAGGCCCTTTTCTATTCCACCATGAATGTTCCCCAGTGCACAAAGCAAGGTCTATAAAGACATGGTTGGAAGAACATGACTGGCTCGTACCAAGCCCAGACCTCATCCCCATCAAACACCTTTTGGATAAACTGGAATGGAAATTGAGAGCTAAGCCTTCTTGTCCAACATCAGTGCCTGATCTCATAAATGCTCTACTGGATTAATGGGCAAAAAAACCCACAGAGACATTCCAAAATCTTACGGAAAGCCTTCCCAGAAGAGTAGAAGCTGTTATAGCTGCAAAGGGTTGGGGACGCACTACATATCAATGTCTATGTATTTGGAATGCATTGTCATAAAAGTCCCTGTTGGTGTAATGGTCAGGTGCCTCAACACTTTTTTGCATCCCCCAAATTTGTGTTTACTATAGGGCAGCCTAGGACGGGCTATACACCTGATTTAGGTTATATCCTTATACTTTATCAACACATGCAGATTTTATTATACATTTTCTTTACAAATTGGTACCATTTATAATGTGCTTGTGCATTTAGGAATGTAACTTTCCAGTAATACTTCATGGTAATAGTTCCCATAGAGCACCATAGGAATTCTATGGAGTTGAAGGAATGATTCCACCTTTTAAGTTCTACAATATATTTAATGACTTTACACTGTCATTGTAAGGAGACAAGATGAAAAGCGTTATTGTATAGAGAAAATTAAATGGAAACTAAGTAGAGCCAGCAGGACAAAGTATTATGTTTGGCTCAGTAATGATTCCTAGGATAATATCTAATCTCTAGGAGAAAAAAAAACCCACGATGTGGCTGTCTTCTTTACGTTGCTTTTTCTAGGTTTGCAAGTTATTATGGGTCACTGATCTGAAGCTATACAAAGAGGGATCTTGCCTTTATTCAGCTAGTATTAAAGTCCATTCATGGGCTTATTGCTAGCAGGAGATGTGTCTAAAGGAAAGGAAGAAAAAGTTTGTTGTACAGGTTTTTAACAAAATAAAGTAAATCATTGAACCACATATCTAAACCGGAATATGTTTATGCAACTTTGCTATTTTGCTCATAGAAATAGGTTTTGTTTTTTAATAAAATAATAAAATTGTCAGTATGAGAACAAATTAACGTTGTTGTTTATGGTTTGTATGAAATAGCACAACAAAGTAAATACTATTTAAAAGCATCTAAAGCATAAATATTGGGGATTCCGTTACACTATATGACCATATATTGCTATTTTTAGGTCAATGATAAGGCAACAATAAGCACAACTACATCTATATAAAGCAATTAACTATTGAAAGTGAAATGTATTTCATCGTAGCTCTTTATGACATGCATTTTGAATCAAAGAGCTAAAACAGTAGAATGGTATTTTTTAAATAGATGCAAATAGAGAAACAATGTTTTGCTTTGATCCTCACTGAGCAAATTGCATCTTTTTACTTTTTGAGGTAGGGAAATTGTATGGTATTGTCACACTGCAGGTACCAAGTAGAATAGTACAGCACTGAGAAATACTGTGCATGTCAATCAGTCCATCTCGGTTGCACTTATATGTAACTGTCATTCTTCTTTTCAGTAACTGGGACCTGACTGGGCATTTTCAGTGTCTCTCTGTTTCAACCTTATTCTGGGAGCATGGGAAGTTCTAGAATTACTGCAGCCAGTGATTTGCAGCCAACAAGTTGAGTTACACTGACCCACAATCAGCTTTACACACAAGGCAGATGAAACTGTATGCTACTTATTCAGGTATATAAAGTGTGACACACATTTTGATATAGACAACATATTCTATCATATCATTCTTCAAACTACCTCAAAATTGGCAGTACAGGCACAGCATTGTGAACCATATAAGACAGGGGCACAAAAATAAATATTCTTAAAAGAAATGAACAGAATTAAGTAACATAAAATGTATACACAACCATATAAAACAATAAGTAGCTGGCAACATTTACTTCTAACTTTATTGTTTAAGCCTATACAATGGAAGTAAGAAATATACTATTATATGTTGTTTATTATAAAATTTGTGTGCAACGTGGCCACATTTTATAATTTCACTGCATTTCGTTTGTTTGTGGAGCGCACATTTTAACATTTTTGTACTTTAATGATATATAATTTAAAGCACCATTGGCACTGTTTTTTGCATTTGGTTTTGAGGACCGAACAAAAGTTACATTTATTTAAAACAGTGATGTATGAGCATCATTGTTATGTGCTGTCCCCTTCAAAGTAATCTCCTTCAGAGGATATGCTTTGTCTCAAAGGCCCCGCCACTTTCAGAAGCAATGCTGGAAGTCTTCAGTACTTAAACTTCATTCTGATTTTGAGAACACAAGAAACTTTAATCTTTATTTAACAGTCATGGTACAAATTTTACACACATTCTCAACTGGCATGATCCAGTTCTGACTCAATTGCGGTTCTTAAGCAGTTTTCTCAGATGGTTGGTTTTTGATCATTTCAATTGTTCTATTTCATCCTTCTAAGCACTTCTGGCTCTTGGCCATCTTGGAAACTCTTTATCTACTTGTAAACAACAGATTTACTCAAGCAATCAGGGTTATAGGCAGTTGGTTTGCTTTTCCACCATTTTAAACACAAAATTTAATGCACAAAAATTGCAAGCAATAATGTCTGTCTTTAAACACGTCTTTCTTAAAACTGGTATAAGGTATTGGGAAATGGTTTTAGGCTGTGAAAGGTTCACTTCTCATCTATTTTCAGCTTGGTAAAATATACATTTTTTGATCAGACCTTGTACATGCATCCATCATTTTGAAAATTAGAGTATACCTATATGTGTAGGTGTGAGGAAGAGCTGTTATGTAAAATATTTATATTTTATGCATGATTTTATGAGTTAATAAGAAACGTAATTATCTGTCAATTTTGCAATTTAAATTGAATGAAAGAATGCTCTTACACTTGCAAGTTATTTGTGTGTTCATACAGCATAATGGAACGACACCTCGCCTAAGCATGACAAGTAGCTTTTACATTTTGTTGTTTTATTCATAAATGCAGAAAACTAAACGCAACTCTTTGTGAAAACTGTCTTTTTGTGAAATATATGCAGCATTTTCACATACCTCTATATATATATATGATGTTTCCATAATTGACTGTATACTAGATTTTCAAATCCAAAAAAATCTTTTACATTGGTTCTACTTGAAATGTATCTATAGTGTTTTATAGAATAACTTTTTGTACACAACTGTTTTTGTAAATATGTAACTTTTGAGGTATTTAAATGAACACTATTGTTTTTATAATGGCATTAACTATAGTCTATTTAAAGTCCATTTATAGAAACAAGCTAAATGCTACCAAAATTATGTTACCAATTGTTCTCTTAACTATGATATGTTTTCATATTACTGCTGTGCAATTTATTATAAATAAAGAAAAATATTAATATTAAGCACAAAGTTCTATTACATTTTAAGAACTTTCTACCAAAATAGTTCATGTTTACAGCAATAGATATGATTACACACTGTGGTTTCATTTATCACAATTAAACAAAGCAATGAAGCTGGAATATTTTGAAAATATATAATAGAAACACTTCATATCTGATACCATAAATTCAAACTCTCCCCATGTGATTCAATTTATCTCAATTTAAATAGCTCGTAAAGCCGCATTAACTTGAAGACATGACACATTTTGTTTAGTACGTTCACTTCACACAATAAAGCAAATACATATAAAAGGTATTTAATTATTTTAGATTGCTGAAATGTAAATGGTTTCAGTATACAGATCCTTGTTTGCTAACAGCATGAGCTAGGGGAAATAAGTAGATTGCTGGAAATATTTCTTTTAACTGTTGTTTTTTTCTTTTAAATAACAAAGGATTGAAAAATATATTCAGGAATTGCAAATTGTATATTAATGTGTAGCATTTTTAAACCATCTTGTTCTTTACAAAATCATACTAAAAGCAAGAAAGGAAGGGATTTCGCAAACACCACCAAAATAGATTTGGAGGTCAAAACAAAGTTAGCTAAAAATTTGAGTTTGCATTTTGCTAAGCATAAGTTAGTTATTTTCTAGCATCTTCCTGTTCTTCAGGCTTCCATCTTCTTTCTTCGTCCACATCTCCTTAGAGTGAGGGTGTGTGAGAGAGAGTGAGTGAGAGAGAGTGAGTGAATGTGGCCCAACTTTGTTTCCAAATTTAAAAAGCCCACAAGGCTTTCAGGAAAAATAATTTGTTGTTTGGAAATGAATGGGCCAAAAACGAATCAAATTGCACATCTCTCATATTCTACTTTTTATAAAAACAGCCACTTGAATGCATTTACATTTCATCAATACATTTATCTCAGGTGTTGCCCACCTTTATCTCAGGTGTTGCCCAAATTTGGAACCCCCAGCTTCTGGACCAAGTGCTGTTTAAATGCATGTGCACACTAGGCAGTTGCCCAGGGGCCCTGCTTTGTAGTGGCCCTGTGGTGAATCACATTGGTACCAGCAGTATGATCAATGTGATTTACTACGGAGCCCCTAAAACAGTAGCATTTCTATAGGGAAGGGGGCGGTTCCTGGTCCGTTCTTCAGGGTTGTGCTGAGACAGGTGCAAGATTGTGATCTCAGACAGGGTGTTTATGGGACAAAGATGGCATAGGACGGGCTGTTTGGGGACAAAGTTGACTCATGCTGGGTTGTTGTTTGAGGACAAAGATGGTAAATCCTATGTGTGTAATCTGGGTGCTGGTCAGGTTCTATGTGGGCAGTGTGGACGCCAGGGCTGGCTTTGGGTTGTTCAACCTATCATCTATGCCTGTAGTTTTATCTCTTGCTATGTTTCCATACATTATTATTGTATACCTGCAAATACAGGATTTGTATGTCTGATTCTATTCTTCCAGTGCTGAGTTCACATGTGAACAATAATAATAATATTAATATATATATGATTGCTGACAGCAATCACACTCCTATCATGCCCAGGCAACCAGTACATGCTAGAACCTGGACATGATAGGAGTGTGATTGCTGTTAGCAATTACACTCATATCATGCCAAGTCAACTAGTACATGCTGGAATCTGGGTATGCCTGGG
>VKOC01026900.1:0-16419 GCA_009364415.1 Spea multiplicata
GGCTTTAAATATGTGCGTGTACTGTAGTTTTATAGGCATTTAAAGTGTTAGATATTTTTCACTGTGTTTCACTGATCTTTGATCACTGCATACACCCACCAAATGTGCTTCCTCTTCCTCATAAAACCTTCATGCTGACTGATAAATGACTTGCTCCCATTTAGACTATGGGAAATCTCTGTCAATATCCTGGCTTGTTCAAGTTACATAGGATATCTATGTATTATACATTTTTCTAAGGCATGAATCCATTGTGCCAGTCTGTCCTTTATGATGTACATGTGTCTCGCAACTTTCTCCTGAGCCTCAGGAGGAACCTACCTTTAACCACCTACAAAAGATTCCAACAAAGACAATGATTTGTGGCAATTGAAGTCACTATTTCTTATTTACAAATTCTTAGTACATTTTCAACTGAGGGTGGTTAAAGAGTCAACACTGCATCTAGTGATGCCCAGTAACCAGATCATTTGGTAGCTGTAACTAGGTCAAAGGTGCAGACTAGAATGTCTTCTGCTCCCAACTATTCCAAAATATGGAGTAGTGAAAGCTGCATTACTGTCACAAAAAGAATGGACTTCACTATGGCTGCCACTAACACGAGCGACCTCAGCCACTGTGTAAACATGCCAAAGGTAAGTATTGGATGTAGTATCCTCTGCTGTTTTGTAGAAAGAAAGTGTTTTCCTGCTTTTTTTGAGCTAACGCACTGCTAGGCTACCTGACATGCATAACAAGGGTGCCATTAGGAGGAACAGAGGCAGCGCACCTAAATGTCTTTCACTCCCGTGCAGTTCTTTGCTGATTTATTCTGTACAGGCATTTTTGTCCCTTTGGACATTGTGCATAAATACTTGGTGTTTAACCCAACACCAGCTGCACATTAAATCAATGGGAATTCCCTTTGACAGAAATATACAGTTGTGTGAAAAAGAACATTCTCTGTGAATTCTATGGTTTTACATATCAGGACATAATAACAATCATCTGTTCCATAGCAGGTCTAAAAAGTAGGTTCATACAACCTCAGATGAGCAACACACGACATGTTACACCATGTCATGATTTATTCAACAAAAATAAAGCTTCCATACACATGGATCTGGACTACTAACTACATTGAGTCTCTGCAAACACCTCTGCTACAGAAAAGGGATCCTAAGGACAAAATGTCCTCCATCTGTGCTGCCATATCCACCTGTGCAGATAAATACAAAGATTGCACCGCAGCAGATAAGCAGCAAGCTGGGCCCTTTGCCACAAGAGTTCCAGGAACAAATGTCCCGTTCACCCCATTTTTAATCCATCCCTGATCGTGAAGCAGAGAGAGAGAGAGCGTTGGCACTCTATAGAATATCTAAAACAGTAAAATCATTGATTGCTTTCTCCACTTCTTTTTTATCACTTGAGCCCTGTTATCAATGAGATCACTACGCTCTTGACCCATGTTGTTTATTCACTTTTTATCAGTAATTGTGTAGGTGGAACCGGGAAAAATGGCGAGGAATAAGTCAGGCAGTATGGGTTATTTCGAGGCCTGCTGTCCTACCCAGAAAAGTAATGTTGAAAGGTTCACTCTGACACACGTAATCATTTAGCTGTATTCAGGAGATGTTGCTAAACACTAATTTGTTTTTTTGCCAGCAGATGCACATGCTCTGTGCAAGAAATTCATTTTTGCAGCATTCTTTCCTCTTCAATTTTCAAAGGAATTTGTTGTGAAATAGGTGCATGAAAAATGACACAATGACCCTAAAGAACTAACCCTGAGTTGTCCACTTACACTTGTTTCCTTTAATATCTGTAAGCATTATTGTAAGAGCTACCAAATATCAGCCTTTTATACCTCTAAGGTACTGCTTTTGTGTCCTTGTCTCCTTTTCCGCAACTCTGCTTCTTCTTTTGCTTCTTCTTGTTCTTCTGTCTTCTTTCTTCATTTACTTCTCTTACATACTCTCTCTCTCTCTCTCTCGTTCTCTCTCTCTCTCAATGTCTCCCTACATTCACTGCCGACCTTGTCTCCTTTCTTTTATCTCTTCTTCTGCTTTCTTCTTCACATCTCTTCCTCTTTCTTCTTCTCTTTTGTTTTCTTTGTCCACTTTTGTGTACACCACCTGGGTGATTTCTAAGCTCTGTTTACTCTGTGTATATATGTTTAAAGCAGTTTTTCCAGATCATATGTGCTTTCATATTTTAGTAACAAATATTGTAATTTGTTTTTCACTGCGCACCTTTTACTTTTAGACCATCATGGTGAGGAATAATCATGCAGATCTAAAGACTATTAGATTATAGGATATCACATATAGTGATGTATCCATGCTCTGTACATTATAACCATTATTTATGATGCTGTACTTGTGAAATATAAGCAAATTTGAGTCTCAGGGAAAATGCATTCATAAAGAAGAGATCTGTTTTGAGATCTATATTCAGAAATTGTTGTTACAAAACTAATTAAATCTATATTGAATTAATATATATTAATATATATGTAACCAAATATTTTTCTGTGTGCCACTAATGTCCAGGAAGGAGTTTTGCATATTTTCTTTAAACAAAATATGACTCATTGGTTATCAGGGAGAACATTTATATTTAGAATAAACACCAATACTCAATTAAGAGGGTGTGTAGTGTGATCCTGGCAGGCGGTAGCCCAATTTATCTAGGACACAGTATTATAAATTCTTCTGGACAATGTTTACCGCTGCAGTCTCTTTTGTACATCCTTATGAAACACATTTGAATACAAGAGCAAATCAAACATCATGTGTACTGGGTGTACAGAGGGGTGAATTAACTACAAGGGTAGCTAAGCTATAGACTATTGTGCAATGCAATGTTAGTAGCCATAGCATGGCCCATTACCATTAATGGATGAAGCAGAACATGTCCTCCCTGGTGCAACATTTCACACCCCTAATTGGCTCGTTGAAGCCAGGAAAGACCTCTAATTGAAATCAAGTGAGTTCTTTCTGCACATGCGCATAAGGGGGGTCTCATGCGCTGCATTGGCTATTTTTAGGACTAATCATTTGTGACATACATTTCCCAGTTTTTTACATGGGTGATACCATTGATTTTTGTGGCTAGGTGGATAAAAATCTGGCCTGGTAAAGAAATTATAAAGGGGAGAAGATCAGAGATGTTTTTAGGTCGCGTCTGTCTATAGTTAGATGGCACCATTAGAGAATAAACTGACTATCCATTTGGTGCTTGCATAACTTCATACATATATTATAAGGGCTCTTAAAATGAGGGATGTGATGTATATGGTAAGATAGGTTCATACTGTATACAGGAAAGGATGTTGTCCTAGAGCTGGATGTCAGTTGAATAAATCACTAGGGCAGTACATAAAAATGTATATTCTACTCCTGGTCCTAGTGGGTTAATGTAAACAGTCTTAGGATAAATCTGTATACCTGGTAATTCATGTGTATTTAAAACCTATTAGATTAATCTAAGTCTCTCTCTCTCTAAGTCTCTCTCTATTATCAAATGTGGTTGAAACAATACATTGACCTGTATTATTCTTTACAGCTTATTCATAAAATTTAGTGACAGCTGAGACATTTTGATGGATAACACAGATGGATTATTCAATAGTTGTTTAAATGTTGAAAGGTTCATTCTGACCCCCGGATAATCAATGTCATCTAACGTTGCCTTTGGTGGTCTCTTGTTCAGGTATTCATAAGATAAGACCTTCTTTTATTGTGATATCTTGGACAAACCTTTTGTGTGAACACTCACACATTTACTTCTACCTATGCTTGCTGTTCAAAAGGAAGAATTTCTTAATCGAGGTAGTAAAAGTACATCCCATAAATCAACCATCTAGTAAATACATATATAAGGGTAATAAACGCATAGTCAGGGCCAACACTAGGATTTCTAGAAGCCTATGCAAACTTGCACATACTCCTGCAGACAGTTCCCTGATAATATTAAAAAGCAGAGCCTCCTACCAGCTCAGGGCTGTAGGGAGCTGCCTAGCTTTCCTAAATGCTAGGACCATATACCTAATACATATAAACATTTACACTAGCACACACACATGTATGTGTACTCACATTAAAATATCCTGACTCTATCTTCACACCTCACTCTATCTCACCATCACCTTATGGCTGCTCCCAAATGAGTGTTTGTTGGACCACCACTTGCCACTTGGACACATTTAATTGCATAGACATTTAACACTTGGAGATCAGACATTTGTTTGCTATGCCATCACTGCAGATGATAAATATAAGAAATGGGCGAATTTTTGAGCAACACATTTCGTTCCCTGCCCATTCGTGGGGCAATTGTAATTCAGAAACAAAATTGTCCGGTGCCCACATTCACTCAGGGTCTCTCAGACTCTCATTCATTCTCGTTCACTCTCTCACACTCTCTAAATGTTTCCCTACCTTCGCTGTCTGCAGGTTCTGCATCTTCTTCTTGATTTTGTAGCTTTTCTCTTATATTATCAAGCTGCTTTCTTAAATCTCCTATTCATTTTTCTTGCAATCTTCCTATGCAAATAACAGAATTTTTATTTTTTATTTTACTGAGTATGGTCTTTAGAGACAGAATAGTACATCTGAAATATAATTGATTTTTACATGAATGTATACATCAACATGTTTCTATGGTTTATATTCCTGTCTTGCAAAGTGAAATAGACTAAAATGTCTCCAAAAGCAGCATATGAATCCAAAGAAATTCAAGAACAGATGAGAAACAAAGTAAATTACATCTATCACTCTGGAAAGGGTTACAGGGCCGTTTCTATGGATCAGGGACTCTATCAAGCCACGGTGAGAGCCATTATCTACAAATGGAGAAAACAGTGGGGAACTTCCCAAGAGTGGCCAGCCTACCAAAGTTCCTCCAAGACCACATCAAGCACTCATCCAGGAGGTCACAAAAGAACCCAGACTAACATGTAAAAACTGCTGGCCTCACATACCTCATTAAGGTCACTGTTCACAATTCTTTAAAGAGACTGTGCAAAAATGGCATACGTGGGAGAGTTGCTAGGAGAAAACCACTGCTGACCAGAAAATAAATATTGGTGACAAATCCTGGCATTATAATATGTATAAAATATAATATTCAGTCCTGCTCCATGGGGCTGCATGTGTCCTCTCATCTGCCAGTGTCTGCCTACCCAGGCCCAGTGCCCTACTACTACTGCTGCAGCTCCTCTATGACCATCTTTACTCGTGGGGAATTTTTAAAGAAAGGCTAGAAGGTGTCGCAGACCTTCCCTATAGGACCGCCCCACAAATTTCATTTTGAATCAAAAAAGACCTCCGAATTTCGTCCAAGTCGAACGTCCGTGAAACTCATGGCCCGGAAACAGATCAATTTTGTTTGCGTGCACAAGTCTAAGCCTCCTCTTATAGATCAATACCCTGTTTCATACATGCCAATATCTTATTGGCCTTTGCAGCCGCTGACTGGCATTGTGCACTGTTGCTAAGTCTGTATATTATTACATGATGTTATTTGGCTCCATCCATACAGCTCTACTACAAAAGCATAAGAGGTGAAGTGCTCTTGAATGAACCTGCCCCCCCCCCATTCAAGGTGATCACCTTATACTCTATTTCAAAATACACCCTTAACCTGTCTGTGATCAGACTGCACAGCAACGTACATATAGCATCAATCATTCATCAGATTACCTGTCATTGGACAAAGAATCTCAAGGTGAAAATCTGATTTACTGACAAAAAATAGATTGCAATTAATTTTCAAATATTCACCCATCATCCCTGTTTCATATGACAATGACTTATGGGAATGAGCCAAGCTTTGACTGGCAAGGAAGTATCACATTCTTCTTAGTGTCCTTCCAGATGTGCAGTGACCTGCGTACGTGGCAATTTGCATGCCGGACCCACAGAGGGTGCAGGGCTCTGGCTCAACTCGGCTCACCCCTCATTTTTAATGTCTTCCCCCAACATTATTACCTAAGAACATGTTTGCAATACCAGAAACGAGCAAAGGTACTAACTGATTTATAGATTGTCTGATGTTTCACTACATGTCAGGACTAGCCACCAAAACTCATTTCAGATGTTACCAATGTAGTTCCTGCATGCAAGGTGTAACCTTGTTATTCCAGTTTAACAAATACCTTGGAGAGATTTGATTTGCAATTTTCCCAAAACAAACAAGCAAAATATGCAAAACACCTATAAGGCACAGTTTCATTTAGATCTCATGATATGATTCCCACACTTGTGGAACAAAGAACAATAAAAATGTCTCATTTACTAGTCTGGGGAATATTTGAAGCTTAATAAAGTACCGCAAAATTCTGCTATGTGCCACGCTTCCTATTATGTGGTCTTCTGCATTTTTATTACAGAATCTTGTTTCTCTAAAATGTTGGACTTCTTGTAGCGATTTAAGACATAACAGTCTGTTTTGATATTGCTTAATACTTTAAGTGATTTAATTAAATTTAGTAATAAGTACAGAAATATATAGCTGTTGAAAAGCACAATTAAATATTTGGAATGAGCGGAATGCAGAGAGGAAGCCTGTTTAGTGTACACAAAATGGTACTGACTAGATTCAGGTAGTGAAGTCTGTATGTAATGCCTGGTTACCATCAAGCGGAGGCAATGTATAGATACTAAAGGAACAGGCATCAGTGGGTTTTAACAATGTGATAACCTTAACCAGGGGTGGTTGTAGGATTTTTGTAGCCGTAAAGAAAAAAGGTTGAGAATGAATCTAGTTATGCAATATCTATGGTCACATTATTTAAAGAAAAATATATTACAACATATAGCTGTATGAGGAACCAGTGACCATACGTGAGAGCAATCCAGGTTTGAGCCAGAGCCTCCGAGAGGAACCTTGCTTTTCCGGGTCACTTTTGTCTTTCACTTGGTGGTAGAGAGGTGTTTGGCCGTGCCCAGTCACCACCCACTGTAGCCTATTATCTGCCCAAAGGCTTGTGGGGGTTAGCCCTGCTCCTATGTATGGCTAGACATACCCATTCATTAAGCTATTGCCCCAGAAGAGGGAGAGCTCCAGGTAGTCTACCATGGGAAGGTCCCGGGTATGCCTGTTGTCAGTCTACTTTTTATCATGTAATGGGCACCTTAATACAATGGGGACACTAAGCGGCTGCTTAATCTTCATATATATAGCAGCCTTGAGCATTTACAGTATTCCTGTACGTGGCATGGTCAACACAAGGTACATTTAGCATTTGGCATTTTTCTAGTACACTGTGAAAAAATATCACATTAGTGTTTTGGGGTTTTTTATTTTAATTTGAAGGAAAATCCAAATCTGCACATATTTTCATAAAAAGCCATTAGCTTTCTGTCAGCAATTACTTTTCTGCGTGCCATATAATTTCAGAGCTGTACATTTTTAGCTAAATGTTTAAGCGCACTTTAATCGGCGGATGTCAGAGCATTAGAACATTTTTTTCTGCGTGCTGTACTGCTTCACATTTTTACGATAAAGTACATATGCAGGAAAAAAGTAAACACTGTGGTCACCAGAGTAAAACTTGATGACTTAATGCCCTCATAAATTACCAGGTTGTTATTAGTTTATGGCATGTTTAACTGTAAACCAAGAGAGAAACCCTATGTCCCCACTGTTATTCAGGAAGGACAGCGGGAAATAAGGATAGCAGGGTAACTTCAGCCATAGGGCATCACTGGATTAGGACTTCAGCACTCTCCCAACGTGTTATCATCATTGATGGAATGTGAAATGCGTCTGCCAGAATAATCCTTAATATAGTAGAGTCCAGATCAATCTACGTGGAGTGTAATGTTCTGCCTTGTTAACAACACAGGGTTATCCTTTAGTCCTATGGTTAGCTGCTGCTTAATAGAGTTGCTGCAGGCAAGTTTAAGTACTTTACGGTTATCTATCAAAACGTAAAACATAATTAGCTACTCAGTCATTCTTGATACTTAATGTAACCTTTGGAGATTTGTTTGTTCACCATTACCCTTACCTACTTGCAAAACATTATTTTTATATTATTTACTAATTGGGAATGTTTGTTATAGATGTCAATGCAGGCAGTACACACAAGTTAATCAGATCATTGTGAAGAAATTGTAATTTAAGTCGCTATAAATGGGGTTAGGTCACTGATCAAATATCCGGTAAACAATTGACTTAATATAAATGACCATGCATACAATGTTTAATAAAATATATTACTTGATGGTAAACTTGCTAACAGGGCCCTCTTTACCTAACGTATTAGTCTTAGTCTAGTTTTGTCATACACCTTTCATATGTGTATTGTAAGAAGTGCTGTGTAAATTGTGCGTGTTATATGAATAAAAGATAATAATTATAATATTAACAATAATAATGCCATCTTTAATGTACGGATGTAAGTGTAAATTACTTAAATGATTTTGCTTACTCATAATGTATACAAATTGTTGATGTATTTATATATTTTTAAATTTAATAAATATAAAAGAAAAAATATTATTAGTTAAAAAATGTTTTTCATCGTTTGTGGTTGGCACTCAAGATCTTATTTGCCAAAAATGTATCACATACAAATCTTGAAGGGTTAATGACAAGTTACCAATTCACATGTTCACATGTTGGGGTGATCTTTTGCAATCCGGCTAAGTATTTGCTTATGCTTATTAACATGTCCTAGATCATAGTGTATGTCTGACGTCAAAGCATAAGGAGAGGCCGTAAGATGGAAAGTCATGTGATTTAATGGGAGCTTCCTTATTTGTTAGATGCCCTTTTATCCAATAGAAATACAATGGCGTTGCTTGTTTGTCCAGACTGGGTGCCAGTTGATAAGGAAGAACAGTGGATAAACACATCAATTCTTAAGAAACAAAGTCAACCTGTAAACATACTACAGATAACTTAAAGGCAAAATGCTAGATTATCAAGAGTCAAAAACACTATAATTCCTAATGACTGCTCCATAAAGTGTCCTGTTTATACAATTAAACTAAACAGATATGTGAGTTAAGTAGGACCAGGCTGTCCAAAAACAATATTGTATTGAGGGAAAATGTTCCAATAAACCTCCTTTATCTGTAGTCCTTGAGGTCACCATTGTTTGGTAACCATTCTTATTCAAACCCTATGGCAATGCTAATGAATCCCCCCCCCCCCCCCGGGAATTCATTCAAGAGTATTCCTCTGGCTGATTAAGGCTGAGAGTTTCTATTGTTTGCCACAAAGCCATATGATAATAACATTGTGTGATTGGTAAATTGGGGTAAAATAACAAGCACAGATCATATACCAAGCATATAGCTGTCAAAACCATTGTTATGAACCTTAAATTATACACTATTGAGGAATATGTTAGTGCTTAATAAAGAAACATTATTAATAACATTAAATATGATGTTTTATTGTGCTTTAGAGATGCATGGATGCTTTTAACACGATCTATGGAGTTTGCACTTAACTGGCACAACCTCCATAGTGTAAATGGGATGGTTGGGAAGATCTCCCTTATAGCCAACACATTGAATAGCAGCACACTGGGGAAGCTGATCACACAAGAGGTTTTGCAGCAGGAAGACTACCGCCCCCCTGGACTACCAGCCCCTGGATCCTAGGCTAGGATATGTCACAGACTCTTAATGCATTAATTATTAACTGACCATACATGGAGTTTACCTTTTCCATAATATTTCCTTGACATGGGCAATCTGAATATTACCATTATACTATATTAAATAAAAACACAGACATATTGGCATCGAGATAAAAGGCCATAGCAATCACCAAACACTATGGCAATTTATTAACATACAGTAATAGAGTCTATAAAACAATTTATCAAACTTGTTGGCTTGAACGTGCTAAAGTCCCTGATTGTATTAACAGACAAAGACATTGGCACAACATCCCCTTGCACTTGGGTGGCCGCTCTTGTTATGGATTAATTCCACTGTCCAGACTAGTATGAAGCTGCATGCCCTTACTTTAAAAATAATTTGTAATAATAATCACATTCTAAATACATAGACAGTATGTAGGTGGTCCTCCCTTTGCAGCTATAACAGCTTCCAATTTTTTGGGAAGGCTTTCCACAAGATTTTGGAACTGGATGAGAAGGCCTGGCTTGCAATGTCTGTTCCAGTTCATCCCAAAGGTGTTCGATGAGGTTGAGGTCAGGGCTCCGTGCGGGCCAGTCAAGTTCTTCCACACCAAACTCACCCAACCATGCTGGAATACAAAAAGGCCTTCCCAAAACTGTTACCACAAAGTTGGAAGCATAGCATTGTCCAAAATGTCTTTGTATACTGAAGGGGGCATACCAAGACATTTTGGACAATGCTATGTGCCCAACTATCACAGTGATATAACTTTTCCCTTTATTTTCTAATATATACCTTAAACCAATGGGGGTTCCTAAGCAGGGGCAGGCTGACCCTAAGGACAGATGAATCAACAGAACTCAATGTGATATCAGCTTGCATTAAAGGCATACTCCAGCCATCATAAGCACTTTGATGCATATGATGGCTGCATGGTCTCTTTAAAATTTAAGTTCATAGAAGATATATTCATGAAGGAAATGTTTTTGGCTGGTGCTTTCCTACCACTGATTGGCTGTTCTAAGCTGCAAATTGGTGGCAAGAATTGCTGGACCATGAAGGAGGAGTGCAGCTGCAGAGCTATCAGAGGTAAGTGCTTTATTTTGTTATTTTTCCTTTCTTTTTGAAGAATGCTAATTTAAGTACTTTTTAGTGGGGGTGTCAGTGGTAAATCATTTAACAGCATACAGCTCATTATACACAAATTGTATCTGAGCTCACATAAGGTTTGGTAACCTAATTTGGTATGTAAAGTTCAAGATGTAGAGGCAGAGCCCTAGGACTGAAACAACTGTATAGATGGAAACCTTCAGTCCCTCTCACTTTTCACTTGACTTTTTAAGCACATGACTGCATTATATATCATTATGTAAGAAGCACAGTTTTTACAATATGTATGCATGAGCTCACTATGAAATAAGTCAAAATATTATCTGTCATTCCTTCCAAACTGATCAAAAACATTAAATTCCACATATTATTGCTGACATTTTATTCTCTAACTGCCACGATATGCACTGGAACCTGGTGCACATGGCCTTTGCAATAAGTATCTCATGCAATTAACAGAGTTCAGTGGACTTTGATCACTTTGTAAACATTATTACACTTACATTTTTACACTTTTATTGCTGCTGCATATTTTTTTCTTCTATCCAGGAACTGATTGAGCTAAATGATAATTCTTCAAGTCTGCATACAAAATACTTTAACTTTACTATTTGGCTTGGCAGTAAGCATACCTTGGAACTTCCCAGCACAGACTACTCGAGCTCTCCTTCTGGTGGTGTGGCTTCTTGAAGGGTCAGAGCTAGCTGTGTGTAGGGGCGAGACTGCCCCAGAAAGACTTTAGTGGGCGCAGAGTAGGCATGAAGTAGGGCAATAATGTATCCAGAGACCTGTTGAAGCATGGCTTCAGACTCCGGGTCAAACATGGGGACTCCAGGTCAAACATGGAGAGTTCTCAGATTTGGTGCAAGATTCCCACACAGTCTTCACTGACGTATACTAGGATATGAAGATAAATATAATATGTCCCAGTTAACAATTAAATATGATAAATATGATATGTCCCAGTTAACAATTTTGGAATGTCAGGGTGAGAAAGTACAAAACAAAATACCGTACATACTGTATAAAATTACAAACCTATTTTATATTTTATTACCATGGTGGCATGATTTGAAATTTGACCTCCATGGGCTGCAAACATGTTTGTTTCTGGCATGGACATGGTTTTAGATGTTTCTCTTCAATGTTATCTGCACAAATTCCAAATATCTGACATCATGGGTGCCTCGGAGGACTTAACATTATACATATTTACAAATTCTTACCTTGACATTTCAGAATCAACACCAGAAGTGGTGAATGCAGAATACACATATTCTCTGAGCTTCAAAGAGGCCGTGACCAGCTGCACCATGCTGCAGACCAGTACTGCTTATTCTTAATCTGGAATCTTGCACTGTTAGCCAGCACAGTTGACATACTGATTGTATATCTCTGCTTTTGAATTGACGTTTTAGGTTACATGTATCATCCTAGAGTTTTTTTATTTCTCTGAGTACAAATCACAAATCCTAGTTGAGCATTACTAAAGCTCTAACTGACGTTAGTGTTGACCATCCCTAAAACAAAATAATATATGAATAAACTGAATGTATTTTCATCATGATGTCACTTACAATGTGGCAAGTGTCTAAACCACAATAGTTAAAGCCCTGCTCTTAGGAAGTTACTTATGTGTCTTTGCAAGGCTAAAGTTTTCTAATGGAACCCAACTGGATATTCATCATTGTTAGATTGATGGTTTTTCTACTTAAAATGCAATTTTTTCAGCTATGAAGCCAAATAGCACAGTAAAAAAGTATTCTGCCTTGTGTGTCATAATGTTGATTTATGTGGTATACCCAGAAGAGATCAAGGCCTAAAAATCATTTTAGTAAAATCTGAGTGGAATATATCTTTTTAGTGGCCCAAGGTATTCCAAGCCAACAAGAGACTTTATGCTGGACATTTTACTAAATGCCCTTTGAGCGCCAATAACATCCATAATATCTTATCAAAGAAATTGTTAGCCTTGTAAAGACATTCTGCCTAACCCTGTTAAGCTCTAATGTTATACCCATACCTAGGGCAAGATTAAGAGCATCATGGGCCTGGTGCTGAGGTTTTGGGTGGGCCTTTTTATGGAAATAAATAAATTAGACAACTCAGCATCCATGTGTACTGGATAAAGAAGACATCAGTGCTCGGCAGATAATATAGGATAGAATCTTATGTGATGGGATTGGGAGTTTATCAGTACACTAAAAAAAAGTCATTATACTCACAGGACGCCTGAAGCCACAATTTACTGCCACTAATCCTTTTTCATATAATATGCAGATTAAAATATATTAAATGACAGAAAACGTTTACTTTTCCTCTCACTGATTTATGATACTAGAAGGTTTTGGCCTTCACACTTCTATCATGCCCAGGCATACCCAGATTCCAGCATATACAAGCTGACTTGGCATGATAGGAGTATGATTGCTAACATTAATGCATTCTCACAAACTCATTAATTTTATCCCTCATTCAGAGAATTCATCCATTCTCTCACTCATTCTCACAATGCATCCACACATTCATTTATTCTCTCACTCATTCTCACCGTTTATTTATTCAAATATACTTTCTACCCCCCTCTCTTCCCACTCTCTACCCCCTCCCCTCTCACTCTCACTGAATTATTTCTTACCTTTCCTCTGTCTCTTTTCTCCGTACAGCAGTCAGCTCCTTTTCCTCCTCTTCGCTCTTCTTCTTCTGTCTTCTTCCGGTTGATAGGGCACGGACAGTGGTGGGCGCCGCGATCTGACAACAAACCCCGGTGCACAGCAGCAGTTGCCGCGCGCATCGCAAGGGAGCGGTATCGGAGGTCTTTAACACACCTCCGGCTCCCTTGAGTGATTTTAAGCTGGTTAAAGGGAGATCATTGATCTCCCCAATCGAGCCTGCTCCTCCAGCGGCAGACATTACTGTACATCTCTGGAGGGCTGCCCGGTGCCGGCAAGTTGGCACCCCCCTGATGAGCGGCATCCGGTGCGGACCGTACCGTACCCCCCTCCACCCCCCACTAGGTACGCTACTGCCTTCAGCCCCTACATGTATTTGTGCCCTCCAGCCAGCCCCACAATGTGTATTTATACCCCAGCCACCACCCCCTAGTATTGACTTATGTGATGTCCCCACCAGCCCCCTCTTGTGTATTGTTGCCCCTACTACCCTGCATACTTATGCCACCCAGCCTTTTTTTAGTTACTTTACTTTTTTCCAAACTGCTCTTTGCTCTCCACCACAGGACTGACTCCCAGATTGGGAACTCCATTGAACTCCGTGTGAGCCCGCCTCACTGCGGCATTAGGCGGCATGGCGTCTACAAGCCAGGCATTCTAACATGCATACATTTGTGATCGCAGATATATGTTTCCTTTAATAGTTGATAGTATTCCCTTTAAATAAAGTGAGCTCAAAAAACCTTAGTGGGGGGTCAAATGAGTCACTTTAATGTCAATACCTTGTAGATCACACTACGAGATCTGTATTTCATTCACATCCTGTATAGGCATGACTTGAAAGCATATAGAAGCTAACAATTAAAGACCAAGCAGATATAACATGGACATTCTTTGTACAACTGTAACCATTAACAGACAGATAATGCCAAGTTACAAAGAGCATTTAGCTAGAAAATGATAGTTCTTATTGCAAATCTACAGCATGTAATTCATGTACACAGTCATTACTTGTTATAAACCTGGAGCCATTCATTCTAGCGAGACCAGTAATATAATGCACCTTTCACAAAGAGAGGAATTCTTGTAGCCATTAAAGCTCCACCATCAGGACAAATTTTGTCTGAAGGATACAAATTACATGTGATTACAAAAAGCACCTGTGAATGGAAAAATGGAAAACAAAAATAATGTGATACACACACAACTCACAATAAACTCACAATAAATAACACAATAAAAGAGCATTACATTTTAGATTTTAGCTAAGATAGTCAGAGGAGTACCAAAGAATGGGGCTTTGTGGTGCTAGAGCAGATCTGATCCGAATTTGAATTCGGATTTGTGGTTATATGTGTAGAAGATGTGGCATGATATACAAATCATGTCATTTAGAGTGATCTATTTAGGTACGACAGCTTAAAAGTCAGTTGCCCAGTATGAAAAAGGTTACCCATAACCATACCTTATATATGCAAAAAGAATACTCGATTTCATTAACTTTAGCAATGAACCCTGACTAATATTATATTCTATTTTCTGTATCAATCAACCTTTACAAAATTATTGCAATTGTACAATGCATAAACTGTTATACTAGGAGATAGTTAGGCCTACCTTGCCCAGAGATACAGGAGTGTAGGAATCCTAAGCGCATAGGCCGTACCTTGCACTTCCCGCTAGCCAATCAGGGGGAGGTAGTTTGAGGTAGAAGAGGAAGGTAGTAGAGGAAGAGGAGGCAGGTCAGGCTTTAGGTAGTAGGATGGTGTCCAGTACTGGCAGACGGTAGGTAGACTGGTACAGGTGGACAGGTGCTTGCGGACATGAGGTGAACTGTTATAGGCAGCAGTGACAGGACATGTACTTGTGAACTGGAATGGGCAGTAGTGAGTTCAAAGGTGAATGGTAACCAGCATACAATGGGTTAATGAAATATCGACTGGAGGGCAAACCAAGAAACAAAGTCTAATAACCCCCGGAGAGGGTGGGGGGCACGGGACAAGGTAAGGGCATCAGAGGGATCGGGGGTCAGACAAGGATAGGAACAGGTAACAGGGGCTGGTTCAAGTTCAGGTAGGGTATGAAACGCAATGTTGCAGCTAGAAACTGCAAATTACAACTGAGCAGTAGTATAAATAGTCCAAGTGCAGCCTCACTCCAATCTTATAAATATGCAGGGCATAGCCCCTTTAAGACTCCCTTCTACCCACGCAACCTACAGCTCAGATGACGGATGCTTTGAGCAGCAGGTGCTCGGCCACCCACTGCCCAGGTAAATTGATGTCCTGACATTGGCATTAAAAACTTGGTACGTGTGTGTAATAGGAGATGAACAGCTGAACATTGATGGGTGATGTTCTCCACAATACAACTTAGCAGGTGACAGTTTTTGTTTCCCAAGATACATTAAGAGATTTGTGGCATTGCAATTGGATCTGTAAATTTGCAGCAGCATCCCTACAGGTTTTTGCATTATCCATGTGATTAATGGTGTGAGTTCCAAAGTAGAACAGAATCCCCAACCCGTGTGGGATCACCCTAAATCATAGAAGTAATAACCCTCAATGGAGCTTTGTCCAAAAAGCAGAAGTCAATGCAGACGTATTCACGGGCACCTCATGCAAAGCTATGCATAAAATGCTAGGAATGTCTTGTTTCAGATGATAAAACACCATCAATGTATTCTCACAGAGGAATGTCTTCACAGCAAACGTACCATTACCGCCATGGAGACAAACACGCCTTCATGTTTTTAGGTTTCTGTTAGCAACAAGAATGCAACAATGTACATTACCATTCAAATGTTTGTCGTCACTTGTTTTTTAAAGAAAAGCAAATTAAGATTTGTAGACATTGTTAATGTTATAAAATGCTATTATAGCTGGAAACAGACAATTTTTAATGGAATATCTTCATAGGCGTACAGAGGCCCTTTAGCAGCAACCATCGCTCTTGTGTTCCAATGGCACGTTGTGTTAGCTAATCCATGTTTGAGTTTAAAAGGCTAATTGATCATTAAAACAAGTATTTTGTAAATATGGCAAATGCTC
>VKOC01026901.1:0-15845 GCA_009364415.1 Spea multiplicata
GTCTTATATTCAGGCTTTTTCTTTTTTTCACAAATTAATATTCAGATTTTGGGGTGTCGTCTTATAATCAAGGTCATCTTATAATCGAGCAAATACGGTATTTTTATTGCGGTATCTGGCTGCTGATGGCAATTAGTTGCCCACTGATGCACATGGTGGCAGAGGGGTGACAATGATACAAAACCAGCAATCAGAGAATACTCAATAACCAGAGAAATGAGACAGGTCAAGCCGGGGTTGCATACAGGGTTGGAGTCATAGGTATGTCAGGATAATCACGAGTTTGGCTACCTGTGTAAGAACATCTTTAATAATACCATTTTCCAGTGCTGATTTTTTGCCAACCTTAACTCCTTAATGACAAAGCCCGTACATGTACGGGCTCAAAATGCATTGTTTTCAATGGGTTTAGGGACCGCCCATTGTCCTTAAGGGGTTAAAATGTATTTAGTTGTCAAATTTGTATAAGCTCAAATGGAAAATGATAAGAAACAGTTGACCAATCAACATATTTATGTTTTTTTATAGAGACGGGACATGTTTTTGCCATTTTGGATGTTAGCTCTATCACTGTTTTTATCATTTTTTTTATGGATTTCACCCAACTTTTTATCCTGTTCTATTTAAATCAGCACGGCTAAATATTATTCCTGGGTTAGATTAATGAGCTGCTATGGAAATCAAGAAAGCTTCATGATATTTAATTTGATTTGAATAAAGTTTGATGGATCCTGATTAAAATTTGGAGTCGGTTTACGAAAGGAGACAGCTAGTATCTGTCAGTTCATTAAGGAGGCTGGAGATAAGATTATGAGATGTTTCAGTAGCGCTAATGGTCAGGCCTGATTGATTTGTAATGTGAATATAATTACACTGACAAAGGGGGAATTCCAGCATTCCCATCTAGCTAATTGTTTTTATTTTTAGGAAAGAGTACAGATTTTGCTAAACAAGAAATATATATTGTGACAGAAAGGCCGGTACAGTAGTGGATGGGCGGTATATACGCCCTACTTTGGCTAATTTTGTGTGCCCTTATGTGTAAAATTAAAGCCCCAGGGAAAGAGAAGCACAATAAAAAAACTACACTATAGGAATGTGATTTGTAAATTGTGTAATGGGTCCCTGGGGTGGAGTATCCAGAAGAGCCGGGTGGGCTGGTGCTCCAATAGTTTTAAAATCCAGACCAGGATTTACAGGTGACCAAGTATAGCTCACCTGGTCTAATCGGAGAGGGTTTAAAAAGCCCAGCTTGGTGCAATTCGGTCTCTCCTTATTCCCAGCCAAGGGAGCTGCTGGACAAAAAGCCTTGCTGGATTTGTTTGTTTGGAGCGTTTTGTTGGAAGGTGAGGAAGCCACCCCAACCTAGAGAGGACACAGAATCCTATGTTTAGTTCTCTCTGTGACTGATTCCTTGTGCTTTAAAGGACATTCAGTTACAATTGGTGGAGTATGCGGGTATCACTTATGTGTCTGTGGGTATAAAGCTACCTGAAACTTACCATGGAGGAAGTTATTAAAGGACTGATCCAGTCTACTTCTGCACAGCAGGAAGCTAATAGGAGAGCTGCAGGAAATAGTGCAGCCCTACGGCAGCTGGTGCTGGCTCAAGCAGAGAATGCTATGATAATGGCCAAAGCACAGAATGAAAGCACTGATACCTTGGTGCAGCAGACTGTTACGATACAAGCTGAGGCATTCAGAGTGACCCGTGAGGAACAGCAAACCGCTACCCATGAGCTGCAACAGGAGATTCACGCTTTGGCTGAAAAGCTGAACTGGAACTCTGAAGGGAGCTATCAAGGACCCAAGGTGATTCGGGCAAGTCACTATCTTCAAAAGATGACTGCACTAGATGACATTGAGGCATTTCTTCTGGCTTTTGAATGCACAGCAGCGAGAGAAGGGTGGCCGGCAGCTGAGTGGGCAAGTATACCGGCGCCGTTCCTGAGTGGAGAACCCCAGAAGGCCTACTATGACTTAGAGCCAGCACAAGCCAGTGACTACAGCAAGTCTGGAGTAACCTCAGCAGTACGTGCACAAAGGTTCCATTCATGGGCATATTCCTTTGGCAAAGCTGCAAGATCCCAAATGTTTGACCTAATACATCTTGCCAGGAAGTGGTTACAGCCTGAGGTCAACTCACCTAGCCATATTGTGGAACTCTTAGTAATGGACCGTATTGTTTTGCGGGGCTTGCTTCCTACTCTGTGTAGATGAGTTAGTCAAAGTGACCCTCAGACAGCAGACCAATTAATTGCTTTGGTGGAGAGGTTGAAGCTGCAGGAGAACTTGCACATCCTATTTCAACTGAGCCATCCTGCAATCAGAAGACTCAAGATCCTGGGAAAACTGGTAAGACTGTTCACGATTTAAGGGGTACTGAAGAATGGAAGGTATATGCACAAGACACTAGAGACGCTATTCCAGGAGTCAGAGCCGCATTCAGACATAACAAACCTGGGAAAAGAACTAATTGGGGATATGACTGTTATCGAATGTTATAAATGTAACAAGGTTGGTCATACAGCCAAGCACTGCCCGCTCAACGACAAATGTATTGAATGCAATATGGGGGACAATCCAGGGCCATGTTCGCTTTATCAATGTGTTGGTTCTGCTAATGATGATTCTCATTGGTGTTATGTGAATGTAAATGAGAAAATGTCTAGAGCACTGCTAGATTCAGGGAGCATGGTCACTTTGGTAGCCAAGTCGATAATACCTAAGGTAGAAACAGATCATGGGAATTATCTGTGTACACGGTGGCAAGCGAGAATATCCCACTGCTGATGTACAAATTGAAACTCGGTATGGTAATATAAAATATAGAGTAGGTGTAATGCCCAGTTTAGCACATGATGTGGTGATTGGACAAGACTTCCCCAACTTTCTCCAGCTGTGGAGATCCACAGAAAACTCAGCCCATGCCTCATTAGGAGACAGTCAAACTGGTGAAGGTTATGCGTTTCCTTTTTCTGATGTTTGGAAGACGATCAGGATGACATGAGACAAAATAAATGTAAAGCTTTCCACCCTTTACCGGTGTTAATAGGGGATAATACTGTTGGAAACGGAGGGGAGGCTGGTACTAGCACAGAGAAGGAGGATGATTTCCCAGAGTTAGGGGTCAGTTAGGGCTAATTTTAAATGTGCTCATTGGGAAGATCCTACATTAGTTGCTGCTAGGAACGATATTCAAGTCAGAAATGGAGTTGTTAATTAGCCAGAAAACAGATTGCCCAATCCCTACTTTGAAGTAATCAATGATCTGATATATAGAGTAGAAAGAAAGGGTGTAGACACCACTAAACAGTTATTGGTTCCCCAGGCTTTCTGAACAATTGTACTTAGTCTTGGACAGGTGGGAGAGGTTAACTATAAAGTAAGGCAGCCAGGTAGGAGGAAACCTGAGCAGCTCTATCATATCAACTTGTTAAAACCTTGGAAAGATAGGGAAGTCTTAACCGCTTTAAAGCCCCCAGAGCCTCCCATCACTGGTCCTGAGGTAAATGTTCCAGAGACGCTCTCAGGGCATCAGAAACAAGAAGTCAGAGATTTTGTCAGGAGAAACAGGGACATTTTCTCTGCAGGTCCAGGAAGGACTAGTATCATCAACCATAATGTAATAACAGAACCTGGGAAACGGGTAACCTTAAAACCATACAGAATTCCCGAAGCTCGGAGGAAAGCTATAACCTTGGAGCTGGAAAACATGTTAAAGCTGGGGGTAATTGAAGAGTCACATAGTGAATGGAACATTCCTATTGTGCTGGTTCCAAAACCTGATGGCACTTTAAGATTCTGTAATGACTATCGTAAGTTAAATTGCATTTCAATATACTGTATTACCATTTGGGTTATATTGGGCCTCTGCCATTTTTCAGAGGATGATGGATAAGATTCATGTCCGTTATGCTGCAGCATACCTCGATGATGTTGTTATCCATAGTACAGACTGGGAATCTCTTCTCCCTAAAGTTCAAGCTGTACTTAATTCTATTCGCTCTGCTGGCTTAACTGCCAGTCCTATACAAAACTGGCCTCGACCACTCACAAAAAAGCAAGTGAGGGCATTTTTAGGGTTAACTAGTTATTATAGAAGGTTCATTCGTGATTTTGCTACTATTGAAGCCCCTTTAACTGACCTTACAAAAGCAAGATCCCTGGTTTCTGTTTAGTGGTCTCCAGAAGCCGATCACGCTTTCCATACTTTCATACGGTCTTGGTAACAGACTTTTAGAGAATTTATGGTACAAACTGATGCTTCTGATGTTGGTTTGGGGGCTGTCGTTTCCCAAGAGTACCAAGGTGAAGAACACCCTGTCTTTTATTTGAGCAGAAAACTAAACCCACAAGAAAAGAATTACTCTATAGTAGAAAAGATTCCTTGTGCTTTAAAGGACATTCAGTTACTATATATATATATATATAATTTGCTATGTTCAACAAAGCATATTTTAAGAGAGGTTAATTTGTTAGTGCCTTTTTAATAAAATATTATATTATATATATATATATATATGAAGAAATGTGTAATTTGTGTGTATTTTGTGCACCAACAAAAAAACAATTGGTCAATATTGGAAATCTCACTACTAATTTTTTCTTCCCCATAATTAACACAATAAAAACAGAGTTGCGCATTTGTTACAAAGTAGAATATATACTTTATATAACCATCCTTCATCCAAATTCACACCAAGAGTACACACCAGTTATGTCATTAGTATTTAGTGTCTGTGTGTTGCAGTTTTTTCATCGCTCGTAAAGCTGTCTCGGCCGGCAAATATGTCAGAACACCGATATAAATATCAAGATTTAACAATCCATAAGTCACGCAACTCGAAAAGTATCTGAAACCTCAACATTCTGCACAGAAACAGCCATCCGAAGCATGCAAATTACATCTGTATTTGCTGGCCTTATGCAAACATTAGCATAATGAGGACAGAATTTATATTAGCGACAGATTTGATTAAATATGCAGCAGTAAATAAAGCAAAATGAGCCACATTAAGCTGATCAGGACAGACATAAACATAATACGATCAATTCTGCATAAAATTTGTGTGCATTTTTGATTGAAGAACTACCATTTTAAAGTTCATTAGTAATATTTATTTTTTTAAGACTTGCTTATTTTTTCTAAACTATTATGGTGCACCAAAGAACCCAACACAGGAACAGTAGTATAGAAGCCAGAGACGATAGACTATGTAGTATTTGTTACCCTAAACGTGGGCATATCTGAATGCCCACAATAAACCCATATTCCGGTTCCAGAGCAAAATCGGTGATCTTAGTCACCTAGGGTGCTGAGGAGATAGGTGCCATGGCCACCAGGTCCTCTCAAATGCATGACTTACTGTGATGGAATGGGTGACACAGGACAAATGCAAGAACCTGCACTCATATATAGTGCCACATGGGACTAAATTAATAGTGTGCTGGGTTTGTCTAGGACTCTATAATCTCTAATTCTAGCCCTGTTTTATATAAGAGCAGAACCTAGCTCAATGGATAAGAAATAATCATTATGGCCAAGAGCTAAACTTTGGACATAATTTGAATATTTTTTTTTATTAAACTGGACCAATAAAAAGCCATGTCTATATCATATACATAACCCCAAAAGGATTTATTCACATAGATTCCATAATTCCATAAAATTAATGCATCAGACCGCTATATTCTTGTAAGCGGTTAAAAAAAAAAATAATCTTTGGATGTAAACATGCTGAAGCGGTGTAAAGCGCCCTTGATGGCAAAAGCAAGCACCGCATTGAATGGTTCCTTCCTAGCAACCAAGGTCCTTTGTCAAAAGGAACGAGGTACATCTTTTTCTAAGACGTGAATATAAGCAGGCAGCCTTTTGTTATGGGGAACTAGATTTATCTTACTTCCTGGACAAAAATCTCTGTTTTCTTGAAATCGAAATTATTATTTATTGAAATTAGTCAAAATGAAAGCTGTTAACGCACTCTCTAGGTAATAATAAAGGCTTAGTATATATATATACTTGTATTTATAGATACATACTGTGTTTGGGGATATAAATAGTAAAGCTTTGAGATGTGATGGGAGGTTTATATTAAAGTATGTGTGGAATATGGTATAACGGCATAAAAGGACTTTGGCGATCCACTTGGCACAACTGCTCGCTCTGATCATTTGCAGGTCCATCTGAAAGCAGAAACTAGTTGTGCGTGGTCAGTTTTTTTTTTTATCCTGTGCCAGAATCCGAGCTGTCCCTTCACATCTGTAAATAAAGGCAATATGATGAAACAAAGATTTAGAGAAGCTAGCATGCCTAGTCCAAGGATTCCAAGAAAGTTTAAATAAGATTTATTACATGCTAATTTCTGACAATGAGGGCATACTGATAGTGCCCCACTTATTATGGGCCATATGATGAATGTAATTGTGCTTGGATTATTTTTTGGACCGAATGGTGAATAAAGCTTTGTGAGTGACTTTAATGGAACAATGAATAGCTGAGTTGGGTATAAAAAAAAAAAAATAACTTCTATAATAACTCTTTGTCATTTAGTGGAACAGTTTATGCCATAAAGTCCTATTCTGCCAAGAGTAATTACAGTTAAATTAGTTATGGAATTCTTTAACTATATTGGTGTACTAAATGAAACTTAACAACCCTTAGAATATCCATGGTCTGTTGAGGAGGTCCACTACCATATTGAGTGTATTATAGATCCTCAATGCTTGAAGGGCAGGGGAGGTCACTCTTACCTTTTGTTTGAAGACGTTGGACTGACCCTGGGTATGCCTGCTCCTACTTGAAGGACAGTACAGTACTGCAGAGTATCTGCCATACCTATTAGGTAAATAGGTGCTGTTTAGGTAAGGTCCTCCATAACTTCTCTGTCTTTGTGTGCATTTAGTAATATAGCAGTGTCCGATTTTGGTATATTAGGCATGAACACACAGGGGAGTTCTAATAACGTAATTTTCAATCTGTACTTAGAAACGTATGTCAATTTTCATACTCCGATGCATTGTTTATTAAGGAGCAATTCATTTTTTTTTTTAACTAAGTTGGTCTTCTCCCAGCAGAAGTGGTCGAAGTTAACACAGGATTTAAACAAGCATGGCATAGGCATGAAGCTATCCTGAAACTAAGACAAACCCAAGGTTAGAAAGCATGAACAATCAGGCAGCTTAGATGAGCCTTATGGTTCTTATCTGCTGTCAAATTCCCAGCTTCTATGTTTCAACAGAAGGAAATGAAACCTCATTGAAGTGTTGCTACCTCCATAAAAAATGTAAACCTATAATTTATTCACAAAACTAAACTTTTTTTCTTGCATAATGGTAATAACACTTGAAAGTAAGTAAAACGGATTTTCTGTAAGCATAAACCTCGTTTCAGGAAGGAATGTTTTTAATTACATGTATTATTCGATTTTGCAAAATGATAACGCATACAGAAAAATATCAAAATATAATACGACACAGTGTGCATCTTTTCAGAGAACTAAACAAAGTTACGGGTTGGATATCGAAGCTACGTGCACTTGAATGATGATCCTCAGTCAATCAAATTGTGGTTCAATCATTTCATTTTAATAACTCCTCTGGAGAGAGATAAGGTTCCATATTGTGGAATATTCAGCAGTTTTATTGATGGTGTGTGTAATTGTTTCATTTTTCCCCTCACTGTCTGCATCGTACTAGGCTTTTAATCAGTGTGAACTCAAGTTTAATGAAGTAAAGTCCACTTTCTGTAGTTCACAATGAGCTAAAAATAATTGGCCTGAGACTCCCCTGCACACAACATTATGCCTTTGGCATTTTCCTGAAAACTCCACTTAATTGCTTTGCTGATGTTGTTAAGTGATCCTAAGAGGCTTCTGGAGCATGCTTACCCACATATATTGAAAAAAGAGGTCCTTGTAAATCCACATAACTGAAAGTCCAGACAGTCTGTGTTTTTAGAGAACTCTATCATTGTTCCTTTACAAACATGGTCTGGATTGTGTTTACAAGGGCTCGCTATTGTTTCTTTATCGCTTATAAGTTATTCTTTAGTTGTGATCAAAAGTTTTATTTACAAGTAATTAAATATGGAAGTATAGAATTTGACGGCAGTTAAGAACCATTTGGCCCATCTAGGTGCCACATTAATGGTTTTCAGAGAAGGCTTTAACTTTCTTGAGAGTTTCATTTGGGTTAAAATGCAGCGGGGTTACACTGATTCAGCTCCTTGGTAAGCAATATAGCCATGAAAAATGAGATAGGACTTGCCAAACTTGAGGTATTTCAACGTAGTAGCGGCTAAACAATATGTGGCCATATAGTGTGACGGAATCCCCAATATTTATGCCTTACATAGGTGGGGGTTTTAATGGTATTCACGGGGCATGCGTTAAATTCATGCTTTGTTGTGCGTGTTTATTGGTTATTATTATTCTAGCAGCAACCTGGGAATCTGAATTTTTATGTTGCGCGCTCATCTGTTTTTGTGTATTTTTTTGTGATGAAATCCTCCTATTAGCAATGTTTTGTAATGGTTGGACTGACAGGGGCTCTGTATGTCATTTGGTGCCGCATCATAATCATTAATGCTTACAAATGTAAGTTCTTAAGTTATCAATAAATTAGTGTATCTCTGATCCATGACCAGAGAACCTCCCCTGACCTACCCATATTGTGTAATCAGATGTCCAAAATATAGCTCCTAGCAGTGCCTGGTGATGTTGAGCATAGGGATGTGATTTCATATAACAATATGGTAGCATAGTGATCTATGCTGTTGAGAGGTAAGTTGTTGAAATTGGAGGGGAGACTTTTGAAATTCCTAATACACGTTGATTGTGCCACATTGCCCATGTTCTGATGGCAGTGACCAAATTGTAAGACGTTGAATGCCTGTAAAATCAATCAAACCTTCATTTTTTACTCTATTTAATTTGACTTTACCGCTTGTGTTTATTTGTGTGTCAATATGATTCAAAGGACACAAGAGGCACCTAGAACCCTGGAGATAAACCAGACACAGGTTTCACTTGGGTGCTTTATATTCTAAATCAATAAAAAGGAGGTCTTCAAAAGTTGAACTTTGTTGTTGGCATCTACCTTGCATTGTAATAAAAATTGTTATCACTCTGTATAAATCAGCCAGAGTTAGGTGTGTTGTATAAGTGGACAGCTGGGACTACATTGCCTAGGTTTTTTACCTGCCCATACACAGGACATGCCCACCAAGCTTAAGATCGGCTGCTGGTTAGCATGATTGGCTTCAGCGGAGGACGCTTTCGGTATTGCTTGAGGAAGGGGGAGGTGGTTGTAACCGGACTTGGTGTGTTGGTGGTAACATGGGGGATCTTTTAACAGGTAGGTTCATTTAATTAATAATCCATTTAAATTAATTAACACGTATATATACACTGGAAGAATATGGAAAAATGTCAATTAATGAAATAAACAGAATTTTTTTTTAAAGAGTGACAGAACTAGAATATATCATTTAAAGTAAAATCAATGGTGATCTGTGCTGTTGCATACACCAATTTGACAGCACCATTCAGCTACTGTAATTCCCAAGGGCCTAAACTATAAATGTGCAGTCAGTCCAAGGGTAACCTTTATTGCGGCCCATGTCCAAGTCATATCTCACGTGTTCTCAGCAGCTGCAGTGAAAACATGGTGGGGAAAATAGATGCCATAGGTATAGGCGGAAGGCTAGACAAAAAGAACATTTACTTTCACAATCTTAACCATTAAAATAATATGATTTACAGATTGCAGAAGGGATCTCGTCTGTTAGGGAAGACGTGAAAAGTTAAGAGGTGTAGATTCGCTATAACACCTTCTACCTGCTTTGTGCCAATGACTACAAACTAATTTGCAATTTCATAAAACATGTATTGTCCGTGACTGAAGCTGTAATATTTACTTGCCAGTTTCAGATAAATATAGAAGGTGCAGCAACAGGATCATACTTGGCACCATTGCACAAGTCATTTTTAATTAATGATTAAGTCCAATTTGTGAAAGATAAAATAAAAATCGGCTAGAGACATCATTTTCATATACAAATGTTATAGAGCTGTTTCCACAGCTGCGAATTCATCACTCAAGCTTTCAGAAGAATAACATTTCTAGTTCAGAAAGTTCTGTGTCAAAGCTCAATTTGTCTATTTTTAATTAAATGTTGTTTTTGTAGTGAACCCCGTTTATATACAACTAAGTTATTTTCTGAGTAAATTACACCACATTTCCACAGCCCTCTGTTTTTTATAAAAACTACCTTCAACACCCACCGAACCATCATTTGTTGGGAATTGACGAAAGATGACCAGAATTTTAAAATATATGTTGTAAAGAATGGGCCAAAATCCCCCCACAATGATGTGAGAGACTGATAAAGTCATACAGAAAAGTATTGCTTCAAATTATTGCTGCTTAAAGTGGTTCTATAAGCTATTGAATCATAATGTGTACTTAATTTTTCACACATGGCTTCTCCATTTTGGCTTTATTTTTGTTGAATCAACCTTGACACGTTGTAATATGTGTCGTATGTGTTTATACGAGATTGTATTTACCTGATTTTTAGTCCTGCTGAGGAACACATGATTATTCCTATGTCTTGATATGTAAAACCATAGATTTCAAATAGGGTGCACTTTCTTTTTCGCATGACATTATCATGGATAATGTGGGTACCTGTGTTTAAAGTAATTCAAATGCTACTGCAGCTCTGCATGCTGCTTATGCACGATTCACTCATAAACAATTTAATACACAATGACTGTTGTAATAGTAAATGAAAACGTTTGCCGTTACACGGCCATCTGCATAGTCTCATTTACACCACTTTAGTGCATAACTACCTGAATATCAACAAGCCAGTCTGAAAATAAATTTAGCATCTTAAACTAGGCCTGTGGAGAGATTCATTTCTAGCCAATGACACATCTAGAATGAAAATGTAATCTAATTTGCAATGTTCCCTGTGATAAACATATCATTTCTTAATAGAACTTAATATTGTTAAAAGTTTAAATTAACCAAGGTTGTCTTAGTTATGTTGTTGGTAACAGTCAGATTTTCCCCTAGGCAGAATAGGCCTTTAATGAGTATCACATTTTAGGGGTACCAAGAGACGCAAAATGTAAGGGACATAATTATATTTATCCCAGCTATGCTCCTTTATATATTCCATCAAGTCCTGTCAATGTTCTGCCTATGAGATGGCCATCTCAATGTTTCAATGGATCGGGAACCTGGAATAAAAATCGAGACCTTTTTGTGAGTCTAGCCATAGCTGTGG
Source organism: Spea multiplicata (assembly GCA_009364415.1). NCBI lineage: Eukaryota > Metazoa > Chordata > Amphibia > Anura > Pelobatidae > Spea > Spea multiplicata. Next base: position 11,300 of record VKOC01026901.1, read on the forward strand.
TAGAGTCCTTTCGCTTGGGTATCTACTGGGTCTCACCCAGGCATGGACTGGCCATCCGGCACACCGGACAAATACCTGGTGGATCACTGCCCCATTAACTGCTCCGGCATGGAGCCACTGGCTGGATAGCATAAAACATAACGTGCAGCCTGCCACATCCAACCATTGTAGAGTGGCTCGGTTCTTATAATAATGCAGTGTCTGTACTAGACTAACAAAGCTTAAAAAATAGAATTCCATTATCTAAAAAAGAACAGCAGGAGACCATAAAATAAAAGTTTAATGGCAAAGCTGCGATGTCTACATGCACATATATTAGTTGAAATGTGTAATTTACATAATGATTGTTCATTAACCCCTTCATAGCCATATTGGAATATCCTAGTAGGTCTTCTAAAAAGCAATCAAACAAAAAAAAAAAAGCTATCTCATATGGGATATAGAGAAAGCTGATTTTGGATCTGAAATGAAATGAATTTTAAATCAAGTGGGATGACTTTCTGGCTGTCTGTGTTCATTAATTATATCACCTGAAGGCACACATTATGAGAACTTTTTTCTTATGATATTACAAAATATTATTATCTTTTTGGAAGAAAAAAAAAAATGGTGTGCTCATGCATAAATTATGAATTGTCCATTTTACAAATCTGTGTTAATTTTTTATTTAAAAGTAATCATTTAGCTGTTTTTACTAGTAGAGAACATGACGTGAATGATTCGTTTCTATTATGATCTGATTTGTACAATATCAATTCTCCAGCCTTTTGAAATTCATTAAATGTTTGTAACCAACCATTGTCTTTAATGACCAGAATTAGGTTTAAAACACTTATCATTAAGGTAATGATGCCCAGCTCGATGCAGAAATTGACTCAGGAACTTTTTCAGGAGTTCATTTTACTCAAAAGATTTCTCAAACGTTTGGCCATTAGTTGTGTTATTGTCCTGAGATTATTAATGCATTTTCTCTAATGGATGTGGCATTTGTCCAGTTGTCTAACAATTGCATCTGGTATTCACACAAACATTTGTTGGTATATTTTCATGTTTAATTAAATTTACCTGATTTCAGTTAAGATCTAATAATTCACATTATCTGTTATTGAATGGCGCATCAGCGGGTTACTTCTTCCTTGCATTACAAAATCCCATACCTTACACTACAACAGGAATCGGATATGTTTTTTCATCATACAAATGGAAATGAGAAAATATATTGAATTGTAGTTTATTATTCTACCAAACAAATTGAGACCCCAATCAATGCATGCAGGGCTGGACTGGAGATGTCCAAGCAGTCTTGGCACTTTAAGGCCTACAACCACCAAATGATATAGACACGAAGGACATCTTGATACGCAGTGCAGCACCCGGATTGAGTAAATATTGGGCAATGTTGGACAGCGGCCCATTGGGCATTTGTCACATGTTAAGTCTGGGCCTAAATATTTGGAATACTTTTGTACAAATATACATTACAGATAGCCTTATATGTTTATATTTTAGTATCAAAATAGACTTGGAAAAACATTGTTTATAGATCGGGAACTCTACTTCTTGGTTTCAACCATATAGGTTGAGGCACCCCTATATTTTTAAATAAACCTAAGATAAACTGAATATGTGAACAGAGAAAAGTTTGGAAACCACGTGTCAACCAGTATAAAGTAAATGAATAAAAACGTAAAGGTAAATACTTCCCTTTAAATATCGGACTTTACAGCAGCAACCCTATAAAGAAACTGAATATGGGCAGGACAAGAGGGGTATTGTAGGGTGGGGCTTGCCTGAAGTGGGTGTGGTTAAAATGCTAATCTAGCCCTGTACCAACTCTTTAATGGATACCAACAATCTCCATTTTTATCACCTTTGCCAATGTTCAATTTAGAATAAGCACAGAAACATAATAATAAATAACCGTTAAAAAAGCAGAATCTGTAGCCAATGGCATATATGATGAAATGGCATCTGATTTCTGAATAAGTATTTAAAAAAATTAATAAGCAGTCAAAATATGTTATACAATTAAAACCATTTTACGCCTATATTTTGGTAGAATTTGTTGAGCTTGAATGGGTTTTATATTGAGTAATTTTAGTAAACATACACAACACTTGGTACATTTGATACTAGTGTAACAGAATTAAGTAACCAAAGTAACTGCTGCTCTTTCCAACATTTGGAATTTTAAACAGCAATTAGTCATAGTCAATGGGGTATAATGAGCCATTTTCTTATTAGATGCAATAATATTAAAATGCCATGGGCATACACGCATGTAAGATTGATCTTGTCCTATCCATTCGAGTCTATGCAATGAAACCATTATATACAGGTTGGCAACCATTACGTAGTCATTAAAGTGTCACATCTGCTATAAAACCATAACTCAATCAACCTCCAAAAACAATTGATCATTTGTGTTGTTGTTGTTCCTGCACATTTTCTCCATTTCCCATGATCACAAGATGCACGATGGCGGCTGTTAAATGTAGAATAAAGAAAACAGGTCATTTATGTATTGGTATTTAAATGCGGAGGAGAGAGAGGGGCGCCGAGTGGTTTTCGCGCGGTTAAACACGCGATTTGAAGGCTCAGCAGGCACGCATGGCTGGATCGGCGCCCCTCTCTCACAATCTGCGAGCCCTCTGCTTAGGTCTCGGTGCGCGGGCTTGTAATGGCGGAAGTGATGTCAATTTCTCCGGTGCTCATACTGTAGTGGTCAAGCATTATCAAGCGGCGCACTGTGGAGAGCAGGGAGTAGCTCGCCGCAGGACTGTTTAAAGGTATAGTACAAAGGGAGGGGTAGGGCTAGATAATAGCGAATGAGGTGGATAATGGTGTCCAGCCCCCCCCCCCCCCGATGCCAGGGGGGCTTCATTTTAAACTTCGCCCCAGGCGGCATTATGTCTTGGGCCGGCCCTGGTAGCCCTTGTGGGTGGCCTTCTCCCTTTGACAACTCCAGTAGTCATTCTCAGTTCTTTGGGTCTTTGTAGCAAAGCACTGTTCTATTCTAGTAACCTACCTATATAAAATGAATGTGTTATATTAGCAAACTGTTCATAAAGGAAAATACTTTGTTATATAATCAGCTTTAAACTGTTAGATTTGAGTAACTCATTGACATTGAGCATAGGGTCATGGTTTCATCTTGTTCATAATTGCTGTCAGTTTGTAAAAAAAAACACATGGTTTTAACTATAGTTCGATGAGAAGGAACCTATTAAAGCATTTAATATTTTTAGCCTATGTGTCCCTCAATACGCTATATCAATGGCCTTGGTTTGACGTGAAAGCTGACTCGAAGGTTACATTGAATGATAGAATGTAACATGTGTGGGCCTCGGTGTCTCTAGAACTGACCTATTACATGGAATAATAAATGCCACCACTTCTGATCTCCCTGCAAGGATTTATATTTGCTCAAAGGAATGAACAGTTTTCTAATTTTTCATGAAAAGTTAATCTCTCCATGTATGATGCTGAAGCCCCGTTCCCAAATTATTGGGACTGCAATTTGACATTGGCTTATGGGGTTTAAATTGTAATTCTTTTTTAAAATGTTTTAATTATTTCTTACAAATGTACAATCACAACACATCCATCATATTAATCAAGGAGAGAACAATTTTCACCTTCTTGTTTCCTTTTTTTATGTGTATTCAGAATGACTCTCAATTTTCTCATTTACTAGAAAGAGACTAAGACAGTGCTGACAATATTTAATTCCCCATTGGTTTTGTTTTTGGGGGGTGTATTTAGAGATGTGGCTAGCTGCAGATGCTCCTCGTTTTACGCGACCTTACGATGGTGCGATATCGATCTACATTTACTCGATTACCCAAGAATGATACGAGCACAATATATGTACATGAATGTAACACTACTGTATGTCGAAGAGTATATGTATTTATGTGACCGGTAAAAAAAAATGGTCACCCAGTACAACCTATTCCCCATCTTCTCCGTAATGTCATATGGGCTTACCACAGCCACGTGCATCGCTCGCCCAGCGCTCCAGGTGAGTCAAAAGGGCTCAGCTGAAATCTAGTGATTCATGCTTATGGAAAGAATATGTTTTACTGGATTTTATACTGGTACCTAGCAAGACTGTATATTTAATTCATACAATTGCTGTATTGTACTTGTCACTATCTGTAACATTTGTACATTCTTTGTACAGCGCTGCGGAATCTGTTGGCGCTTTATAAATAAAGTTTAATAATAATATAATATACAATAAGCGTTATGTGTAAAGAGCGATTCTAGTGTAACACAACTACCTTGCACCAGAGTTCGCTTATACTGTATATATTAGACTGTAAGCTCAAAAGACCTTTGTGTATCTACAAATTGCTATTTTCCTCTATCCTGTTTGTACTCTGTAATACTCTGTGGAATATAATGGTAGTAGCGAAATCAATAAATAATAAGAATTATAGAAGTGTATTGTACATAACCTCAAATATCCAATGATATTCACCTATAAAAGGTTTTTTTAACCAGATTTATTTACATCTGAATGAGCAAATAGAACAATAAT
>VKOC01026902.1:0-14950 GCA_009364415.1 Spea multiplicata
CATCATGAGACATCTTAAATTTACTTAAATTTATTTTATTTTATAAAATGTGACCAATCATTTTTACAAACAGTTGATATTTTTTAAGAGGGGTCTCCGAAAACATTGACATATAGACAAAACTCAGGTGTACTTACTTTGCTATTGGAATTCAATTAAAAATGTAATGAAGCTTCAGAAGCAAGTGCACACATTTATGTAAGAGAATGTTTTTCTATGATTATGTGGAAATTAAGTTTATCAATCTATAGCTTTGGCAGTAAAATATCCATAATTATGCAGCTTCCCTCAGGCTTTCAGTCATATGAATCATATATTATGATCAAAATAGCATTTTTAACGATAAGGCTTGATTTATTTTTCAGCAAGTTTCTACTGGTAATGATTTTATAATACTGGAGTTGGTCCAGCCTTTGTCTCTGATAATTATCATAAATACATAAGAAAAGCAAGCTGTGATGCGATGTATGATGGCATAGATTTGCCATTTGCCTGCTGAATAGGCAGTTGCTTTGGAAAGGGTAGTTTAGAATAACCCCCACATGTCACTGTTAAGGAGGAACATTCCCATTCCTTTTCCAAGGTCTCTCTTTTCTGGGAGCTCAGAATGTTTGGTGGGTATAAGCATTATGTTTTTAAAGCTTTGTTTAAAGGCTGTCTAGGACAGCGTGCATTTGCTCCTAGTGATCCATGTATGGATATAGAGTGGACATAGAGGTAAACATTGTAATTGTTGGCCTTACTTACAGATTCCTACCCAGAATCCAGGGGCGTAACTAGAAGCCTCAGGGCCCCGGTGCGAGAATCTGTTAAGGGCCCCCCACCCCAACCCTCTTCTCACACCATCTACCCCCTCTTCCCCCTTCTCACTATCTATGCTCTCCTTACCCCCCAATTCTCACTATCTACCCTGTCCCTATCCCCCATTCTCACTATCTATCCTCTCCCTACCCCCTTCTCACTATCTAACCCTCTCCCTACCCCCCTTTCTCATTATCGTACCCTCTCCCTACCCCTTCTCACTATCTACCCTCTCCCTACCCTCCTTGCACATCTACCCTCTCCCTACCCGCTCCTTCTTACTATCTACCATCTCCCACCCTCCATTCTCAATTATCTATCCCTCTCCCTACCCCCTTCTCACTATCTTAACCCTACCCCCTTCTCCCTAACTACCCTACCCCCCTTCCACTATCTACCTTCTCCCTACCCCTCCTTTCTCACTATCTACCCTCTCCCTACCCCCCTTCTCCCTACCCTCTGTCTCACTGCTCTGTCGAGGTGCGCACGGCTTCACTGCTGAGTGCCGGCATATGATCTAAGTATTATGCATTGGGATTCTCTTTTGGATAATTGTTGTAAATCACAAGAATTATCTCATAGTTTAGCAATTTCTCATTGCAAATCATTCTAAGCATGTCTTCCAGGCGCTTTCTGCAATCCAAATATACCACTGAATAAGATATATTACTTTTTTATGCGTTTGGCTCCCTTTTGTTACATAATATATGTGTTACATTTTGTTGAAATGTTGTTTTGGGAAGTTTCGAAAGTCCTATAATCAAAATAGTTATTATATGTGGTGAAAATTGTGTTGACAGCATCTGTCTCTTGAGTAAATTTGTATTTGGTGATAGACTAACGTGTCTGGACAAATTATAGGATCTGTCTACTTGACAATGTAAAAAACAACATTAAGCTTAAAAAACAATGATCTGATGGATGCTCAGTAATCTTGAATTCTTTTATTGTAACAATTCTTAAAGGAGAAGACAAAGTAAAGAATTTGTAATAAAATCATGAGAAAGGGAAAGATGTCACAGCTAGGTTTATGACATATACCATATGACATATACATATACCATATACTTGGAGCCAGGATCAATATAGTAGTCGAACTTTGTAAATTACCTTTTATTAACAAATTGCTTGTCCGATATATTTATGTTGAGTTCACTGTACAAAGAAAAAGTCAAATTTTATCTAACCACAATGATATAAACAATATATATTCCACTCTTTGCCAACAATGGGGTTATGTGTTAAAAATGAATCTGGTGCAATGTGTAAAAAGTGGCCATATCGCTATTCACCTAATTGCATAGTCCAATCAGTAGGAACATTCCACCATTTGTTATAGTGGTAGGATCGCTTCTTATGGGTAAAGGCCCTTAGAGAGAGAACATTTTTTTTTTATGTAGGCAATCCTTTAATATAATGTGTAACTTTCCATTAAACACTACACTGAGCTGAGTGATGATGACAATGCTAATGAAGCCTGTCCAAAGAAATGTCCTCCACTTACTTTAATTTGTCAGAAAGTTAGCGGATCACAGGAACCTTAAGCTGTGTGCCTCCAACCAAGTAACAATATATATGCGCAAGCACTTAATCTCACATTACCACACCGATACATCCATAAACACTCACACATGCATACACTCTCCATCTAACAGTCACTGACACTAACACACACTGATACTAGTATTAAAACATATAGGTGGGAGTTCCCCTTCAAACTTTATGCCAGAATTACTTTTTATAAATAACCGGAATTATATTTATAGAGAAATAGTTTATATATATATGCTATATATATATATATGAATTTAGAATTAGTCCTTATATATTATTAAATGCATGTTTAATAAATCAAGTGACTGATTTATATCTATATTTTGTTTGTACTTGTTTTTCTGATATTTAGTTTAAATGTCTACCTTCTAGAAGCTGAGATCAGGGACCATAGTTAATTGATTGATGGCTAATGATGTATTTTTTTTTTTTAACTATGGCTTTACAGTTTAATTTCTATATTTTGTCCAATTTGTATTCGCCTAGCGTGACTTTATAATCTGTAGGACAGCCCCAAAGCAAATTACTGGTGGTAATTAACCTCAATTTTCCTTGTCTAGAAGTGAGAACATAAAGGTTATGGTTTCCAGGAGATCCAAAAGATATGTATGTTGGCCGTTTTAGCCTTTCCGCTTTGTTTAGTTTATGAGTGTGACACTAGAAGGATTCCTTGCTTATAGGTCACTTTCATTCAATTGGAAATAAACTAAGCTGTATCTACTAAATCTCTTGGCATCCAACATTACAAATAAATCCTGCACATTTCAATGGTAAGATACCCCTGCTGACTTTGTGACCTTATTCATTTAAGAACGTGTTCTCTATTTAGTGAATAAAAGCATGGACATTTCTTTGGATAGTTTGAGCTATAGCGAAGTTTCCGCAATGCAGCAATTGTAATAACATAACATTCCAAGTCTTTTATTTGGAATTGTATGTTAAATTAATTTCCTGTCATATATTGGGTTTTTGAAATTGTTATAAAAATGTATTTTAACATATTCTAATATGTTGTATACTAAAGCAGAGCACCTGCTGAGAATGTAGATAGTAAAGGTTAAAGGGCATGGTTTATTTTAAGGAGATTCTCTACATTAGAGTGCCGATGAGTCAGCCTAATCTATTTCTTGCTTAAGAAGAACACAATTTGAAACCTTGATCTGTTAAATCCTTTAAAATGTGTTTAATTGTTGGGTTTTTTTGCATTGCATTTTCCTGTAAAAAAGGGTTCAAGGCAAATATGCGCTTTCTGTTTAAAACCCACATTAGTGGCCATACTTTCAAGTCAACAATGCTCTTTATATTCTATAACAAGTACATGCTCATTCATCGCCATAAGATAACATATGTGCTGTAACTGTAGTTAAATACTGATTATTATTTTTATTTTATCGTAAATTCAATTCTTTTAAGGGTCCTATGTATAGGGAGCAAGCTACAAAGAAAAAATTCTGTTCCTTGAACCCCATAACCCTGAAGGAGCCAGTTCAACAAGTTTAAAGTGAAAGGAGCTAAAAACAAGATATACCGGTATTTCTAGCAAGAACTATAACTGCTTGTGATGTGGTCTGACCTTGGTTGAGTAATTGCACATACAATATAACTGTATCAAACACTAGATTAATTATTTGCACTAAATAAATAAAATATAATTAAAAATTAAATAAAATTTAAAAGTGCATTCTAAAATATATAAAAAAATCTTTATTACCGGTATTATGATTTCCATCTATTGTATTTTTTTGCCAATATTATTTGCAGGTTTAAATTCTCTTGGATGCTTATGTTTTCATCTCAGCCCATGCAAGCTTACCCTTTGTTATAATACAGCTTTATAGATTGGCAAATGCACAAATGTCTCGCTTCCGGACATATATAATTTCCCAATCCTCTAATACAGTAAATTCATGGTTGGCAAGCTGAGTATCTGGATGTTTCAACTAGGTTATAGTAAATCACTTAGCTTCTCAGCCTCCTTTCTATCTTCCTAATGCCTCTTCTTCATTCGATGCACAGCCTGTATAGGCTTTCCATTTTCTTTAATAAATGCAAAAAACCCCACTACATTTATCATGTTTAATAAACATTCTTTTCTGTTTGTAGAAGACTGCTTACAATGTAATTACATTGCGATACAGGTTTAGCAGGTGTGACTTTAGCTATCTTCACAGAAACATCAGATCAGGATATCTGTGGTTATAGCATTTCGAATGTTACCCCATGGGGTGTCTCTCTGTCTTCTTTTGTACAATATTCTTCCTATTCTTTCGCATTTCTCTTTACTATAACCCCCTCATTGTAATATATTCTCTTTAATAGATAAATTCTAATGCAATGGTTACAAGGTTATCCTATTAATGTACATTTGCAATAGAGTGCTGCAACTCCAGTATAACATTTCTTGCCTCCTTGGATACTATATATCTTGCCTCCTATACTATATATCATGCCATCATATTGATCAAATAAAAATGTACAAAAAATCCCCTACTGGCTTCAAGTAGTAGTATTACCTATACCACCTAAAAGGCAGTGAGTGAGACTATCCATAATAATAAAACTTAACATTTAATCCTATATATAAAAAAGTAAATATTCTTATTTAATTTATAGCACAGGACAAAAATACAAAGAAAAATCATCAATAAGATAGTGGTCATACTAATACAGCAATACTGTATGTATATTTCTTACTCTAGCTACAGATTGGAAGGACGCTCCATAAAGCCCCAGTTTAACATACTAGAGTGCAATCCTATGTCTATCTCTGGCTACTCTAAAACTGTAATTTTATTATTACGGTGTGCTTGTAATGATTTGTATTCTAACTTGACAAATAGTTGAAACTACTCTGCAGGCTTTACATGGTATGACATATTTACTGCTAATCCATTTCTTTGTTTTGTGCCACTTCAATTAATGAAAGACCTTGAAGAAAAGGACCATGTGGCCATAGCTCATCTATAGAATGCCTTTTTTGGTGACATGTTGATCAATGGTGAGTTTCAAAATATTATTTTAGTTTATCTCTCCTATTGTTATTTTTCCACTGCTAAAAAGAAACCTAGCAACATCCATGAAATAGAATAAAAACTCACATGAATAGTTCAGTTATAGTATTGACATGCTACACTGTTTTATCCATGTTTAGATACATTTGTTTTGGTAGCAATAAGGTTTTTAAAAACAACTTAATATATACACACTATATGGACAAAAGTATTGAGGCACCTGTCCTTTACACCAACAAGGACTTTGATGACATTGCATTCTAAATATATAAACATTAATATGTAGTCGGTCTCCTTTTTGCAGCTATAACATCTTCCACTCCACTGAGAAGGCTTTCCAGAAGGAATTTATGCCCATTCATCCAGTAGAGCATTTGTGGGCTCAGGCACTGATGTTGGATGAGGAGGCCTGGCTAGCAATCTCTGTTCCAGTCCATCCCAAAGGTGTTCAATGGGGTTGAGGTCAGGGCTCTGTGGGTCAGTCAAGTTCTTCCACACCAAACTCATCCAACCATGTCTTTATTGACCTTTGTGCACTGGGGCTCAGCCATGCTGGAATACAAAAGGGTCTTCCCCACAAAGTTGGAAGCATAGCATTGTCCAAATTACTGGAAATAAGTGGCCTAGCCCAAACTAATGTCAATAATTAAGAGGTGTGGCCAAATCGTTTTGTCAGCTATATATAATTTCACCTATATTTTTCTATGATACAAATCCACAAGAAACATTTGGGTGCAACATATCTCTATGCGTGAGGCAATTATATCTTCTATGTCTTCTAGTTATAAGGCAGTTTCATTATGTGAAGTTATTGTTCATAAAACCTATTTATATGTAAATGTTTTAATTTGTAAATTTGCATATATACAATGATAATAGTGTTATTTGAATATAAATGCAAGTGAGCAAATGCTTTTCGTGGGCATATTTATAACTGATTTGCTTCATTTAAATGTCTGAATGTAATTTGAAAATCATTGATAAGTAGCTATGTATTCTCTGATCATAACAACTATTACGATATCAAACTGTTACATTGTATTAGAACCAAAGGGAAATATTCTAAAAATGATGGAATTCTAGCCATCTTACAAAGTGGATCACATATACAATAAAATTTAGACAGACAAGACAGACAGCATCTATGATCTACAAACATCAATTGCTCTAGGGGTAGGATGGCCACCTAGCAGCAGCTGATGGGCTAGGCAGCAGCCTCCCGAGTGTAAGTGCTGCATTGAGTGCGTGATCGGGTTCCCTGAGCTTAGTGCTAGAAATCTGAATTACCTCAGAATTTTTCAGGGAGAACACAAATGATCCTTAGTGACAATAAAGAGAATTATTACAATTGAGAGAACCATTAAAATAAGAGGAATAAAACATCTGGGAACTAAATTTGTTGCCTGATGCCCACCTTTCAATCACTCTCTCTCTCTCTCTCTCTCTCACACTCTTGTTCTCGTTCACTCTCTCTCACAGACTCTCTAAATGGAAATGATTGGCATAGAAGCTCCGGAAACATTTAGTGAGCGTGAGAGGGAGAGTCAACAAGAATGAGAGTGAAAGGTTCCACAAACTGCAGACAAAAATGTTGAGGTTTTTGCTTTGGTTTTGTCCTCTTCATGGGTGGTCTCGCTGTGTTTTACAAAATTCTGTAAATTTGCAATTCATACGAACCCGAATGTTCAAGTCTAGAACACAGTTCATACCTAGTATAAACAATAAAATCTTGTCTATTATTTATTTATTTGTTTGTTTATTTATAGTACCAAGGTTAAGGAACAAATGGCACAAAATAACAATAATCAGTTGGAAGATAAAACTCCTTCTCAAGTGTTTACTTAGTGATTTCCTTGGTCGTATGTCCTTACTTAGGCATCGGGTTGAATCCCATGGAAAAGACAAAACAGGGGCAGATCTAGAGCCTGACCTCAGAGGGGTACTGACACTAAAACACACACTAACAGAACCACTCACACTAACACACACAGGCACTTACACTTACTAAACACACTAACACACATGCACTCAGACACTGACACTATCACAACCCCTTATTATCTGTGACCTGCTTATACTTGTTACATCTATATGGAGCTTGCAATTTTTAGCAAAATTTCTTTTTTGGCAGAGTAAACATTAAAAAGATTATTATTATTACCCAAGCACACTTCTGATTGTGCTCGAAACACAGTATCCTGGAGTTCTTACCTTGATCACTAGATACAATATAAAGAGTGGCAGATAGTTGCCATGGTGAATTTCTGCTTTGAATAAGGAAAAACCTTGGGCCTATTTTAAGTCATTTATATATTATTTATACCACAATCACATTTTCAGTAAGGTTTGAAACTATTTTCTTTGCTATCTAGTTTGCGCTTTATATATTTATATCTTCTACATTGGCCCTACTGTTTTCTATCTTTTAGATTCAATTTCTAGAATTTACCCCAGCTGCCAGGGCCAGCCCAAGACATTGCACTGAATTGGTCCAAGAATTAAATGCTTCCCCCATTCCCACCAAAACCACACCCACATCCATTATATGACACCTGCACTTGCACACACATGGATACTCAAATTAACACACCCACTTAGACACTCACACCAACACAACCAGGCACTCACACATTATCATACCAAACACACGCAGCCACACACAACTCACTTACCATAGGGAAGTCTGAGCCTGTCCTTACTGTCCTTAATGCAGCTAGCTCTGTGAGCTGTAGCGCTACAACAGCGGGATCAAGCAACGTGACATGACCCCAACTCTTCCTTAATAATAATACTGGCGAACACATACACCAAAAAGAACATACCTTGGGGCAGTAAATTGCCACCTGGGTCCCATGGACTCCCCACAACCCATGGCTCTGCCATCTGCATACCTAGCCACAAGCCCTTCTATAAAAAAAATGTACAGTCGCTGACCTAATTTAATTATGCTTTTAATCATTGGATAATGCCCTAACGATAGCATATTTTACCCAACTTGTTTACTTCTGTAACATTATCTGCATTATGCACATTTTAGTGATTTCTCCATTACACATACATTTGCATAATAGAAAAAAAAACACATATTTTTTAAAATTATTTATAAACTCTACGAATATCAGTTCACCACAAATGCGCAACTTTGCACTTCATAATGTTTAGGCTTATCTCACATTTACCAGCCCCTGGCATATAAATAGTTATAAGAAGAAACATTTATGTAAATGCTTAACTAAGTGATGAAGAATGCATTGCCTGATGAAGATCAGGTGACTTTTCTATGTCACTGTTCCCATATAACACAATCAAGCTAAAAGCCTTGTCAGTGTAGCCATTAATGGTAATGCTGGGCAGGGCTGAAATTAAAGGGTGCTATGATTGTGCTTCCTTTGTATGCCCAGTTCCAGCATGAATGAGATTTTGCATGCTGACAAGGGTCTTGTGGATGGTGTTGTGTGTAGGGAGGAGAGGGCTGCCAGAAGGTGATGTCGGTGTTGGGGAGGATTCAAGAGGGGTTGCTGGCTAGTGTTTTGTACTGGGAGGACAGGGGCTGCCAGATAGTTTTGTATTTGGGGGTAGGTAAGGGGGTTCTGGAAAGTGTTGTATATGAAGAGAAGAGCACTTCTGGATAGTGTTGTGTGTAGGAGGTTGCAAATAGGGTTGTGTGATGGAGGAGGCTGTCAGACAATGTTGTGTAGCCTGTAAGGATCCACAGAGGGGGTCTCATGTTGTGAGCAGGAGTCCAATATGCAAAGGAGTCACAGTAAAATACATCCAGTACAAAAATAAGGGTAAGTGCATACCATACCTACGGGATCCGTGGTCAGGTCTGGTCCTGTGGTACAGATCCAGATGGCTAGTAGGCATGGGAATCCAAAGAGAAGGAGAGGGATACATGCAAACATGAAAAAATAAATGAAAAGAAACATACATGCTAGCTTTAGAACCTAACACATGTAAAAAAGGTTATGTTATATGTGTTAACAGTAAATTATGTTAACATGTTTCAAATTAAAGATATAGCCTTGTACAACAATAAGGAAAAGAAAGCATAAACACACAGAACAGTAACAGATCCGATGGATACATATAATTATATGTAAAGTGCTATAACAAACACCAAATATGTTTATTGAGCACTTAAATATTGGAATTAATCTGAATATTAATGTGACTTTAACTATGTGTTAATTTATCTGGATAAGAGAACAAAACAATCTATACTGAATAATGTCTTTGGTTACTTTACAACTTGAGATAGGATCCAACTAAATAATGCACGATATTATCAATATTATTATTATGTAATTTAACCCTCTACTGCAATCAGTAACAAGTAGGCGAAGTTACAGAATTTTAAGCATGCCACTGCCCAGTACAGACCAGCATACAAATAATCATTTAACCCCCCAGGGCCGGTCAGAGGAGCTCAGCCAACACATCACATGATGTGATACTATGCCACTCCAATGCAAGAGTGCAGGTTCCTGATCAGTAACTGCTTTGTGATCATTCTGGTCCCTTTGTTGTTGTGGAGGGACGATAATTAATAGTACCCATTGTAGATTGATAGTCAAATAAGAGCAAGATCAGGTCAAGGATTACTCAGAAGAAGGAAGCGTTTTAGAAAAGTTTTCTTTCAAGTTGTAATTTTAACAGTCTGTTATGGTGCGTTGGCCAAATGCCAGTGAAAATTACAAAATATGTGGATATTCCAAAGAGTTATGCAATTGACTGACCCTCGTATTCCTTATTTTCTTTTTTTATATAACATCTATTCAATTAAAAGGGAGAGAGAAAAACACATTTTTAATTCAGCTTATATAAGCTGGTTTTATATGTCATAGTAGCAGCGATGTTTCAGTCCTTGTATTGCTAAGCTGGTATACATGGACACATAAAGGTATAATACTAATATATGCATAAATATGTACAGAACTGCAGCCATATAGGATGCACAACCACATGCTATCATAAAGAGAAATCCCCACAGATCTACTTACACAGAATATACTCTGACTTCCATATACAGTACATGGATCCAAGTTCCTACCTGCAGAGTATCTCTGCTTCTGTTATTGCAGGCTGCTGGCTGGGGGATCCTGACGCAGTCATTCTAAACCTTACAAACAGAGAACAACGCAGCTTCCAGTCTTACTGGCTGTAACATGTGGCACCACTGATCATACTTCAACAATACAGTCTGTCTGTGAGTCTGCAAATAACACTGATGGAGGAGAAGGACTACAAGCACCAGGTTGGCCCCCACAGGTCACAGGTACAGTACAGGCAAATATACAAATGCTACAACAACAAAGAGTAGGAACACATTGCCACCAGGAGCCTTTTTGACCAATTGTTAATCCACTCTCTGCACAGCTGGATGCTAGTCCAAGCAGAGGAGAAGGTCTGCTGTCCATTGAGGACTGCTGCAATGTAGAAGTGAGATTTCTCTCTGCTACTGATCATGCTACTTCTGCTCAAGTACACACCTTTGCTGTAACTAGTGTATCTATCTATATATATTATAATATTATATAGGATAAAAGAACTGACAAGGTAAAGAAAATATGTGATACCATGGCCTACTTGATGAAGCACCATGGACAGCACCGTAGAGGCGCAGTGTCAGCCTCAGTAGGGAGTTGCACAGCTATTCAAAGTTTTTCCTGTCAGGAACTAAATCAGTCCCACTGAGATGGTTGTTTATAAATAAGACTGTTAATGTACATAAAAAATCCTTGTTTATTTAGGATTGCTCTACTGAAGAGCCGTTCATCCACCAGTAAGATGAATGTCCTGTTTCTTGGGTCCTAATGTTAAACTAAGAATGTGTCTTCCCCGGTGGAATGCCCAGGCAATAGAAACTTTTAGGCAGATTTCCTACTAAAGGTTCTGTTCCGTGAAGATAAATCATTAATTGCACTTCATTGGTATGTTAAGATAAACTTTAAAAGCTCAACTCTGAAAGTATAATGGCAAAAGGCCAACACTGAAACATTTTAGAAGCTTTTTCAGTTTTTTATGGCAACAACTTATCAGTGACTGCTTTGTCTTCCATCAAAATTTATTAGTGAGACAAAATTTTATATGATTAAATAATCTCTTCTGTGAACAGTGGCAGCACTCAGCAGTAATGGAATTATGTTTCTACTGCTTCTTTTAGTTTAAACCAGCAGAACGGAACAGCACAACATTAAGAAGATCTCCGTTCCAGGAGGCCAAGAATGACTTATGCGAGACATTATAACCATAAAAAGTTCCATTCACATAGCTATTTTGATTTTTTATTACTACCTCTCTTGAGACTTCAAGTGCTATTCCCTTGTTTAAAAGACGGTTATAACTTTTATGTTCTACTTCCCCAGGATCTCCAGCATAAGTGATATAAGTTAATATAGTAAGGGAATTTAAACTTGAATAGGAAAGGCATAAGGCTATTGCAAATCTAAGACAAGACCAAGGACCGATTAAGGCTCGAGTCTTTCAATTTGGAAAAACAGGCCGAATAAGGGAAGAAGGGGCAGACTAGATGGACCGTAATATTGCTCCTTCTAATACACACTTACAGTTGTGATCAAAAGTTTGCATACCCTTGGAGAATTGATAATATATGTACCATTTTTAAAGAAAACATGAGTGAGCAGGCAAAACACATCTATTTCTCATGGGATTCGTAATCAACTGTAGGTTATAAAAGAATGGCGCAATCATAAAACAAAACATGGCAACAAAGAAATAAATAAAATGACCCCTGTTCAAAAGTCTGCATAATCTTATTTCTTAATGCTGTGTATTGCCCCTTTAGCATCCATGGCAGCTTGCAGTCTTTTGTAATAGTTGTCTATGATGCCCCAAATTTTTGCAGGTGGTATAAGCTGCCCATTCGCCACGGCAAAATGCCTCCAAGTCATGCAAAGTGTTTGGTCGCCTTGCATGAAACGCACGTTTGAGATCTCCCTAGAGCAGCTCCAAGATAATATCCACTGGGGGGTCAACTTGGCCTTGTGCTTAGGGTCATTGTCGTGCTGGAAAGTCCAAGAGCGTCCCACGCGCAGCTTTTGTGCAAAATAATGCAAACTGTTTGCCAGTATTTTCTGATAACATGCTACATTCACCTTGCCATCAATTTTTACAAGATTCCCTGTGCCTTTAGGGCTCACACCCCCCCAAAACCTCAGTGAGCCACCACCATGCTTCACAGTGGGGGTGATATATTTTTCGCTATAGGCCTTGTTGACCCCTCTCCAAACATAGTGCTTACGGTTGTCACCATAAAGCTCTCTTTTGGTCTTTTGACCGTTCTTTTCTGCTTCCCATGGCTCAGTAGCCTGCTCAGTGCATCCACGTGAACGCTAACAAACTCATTGACTATTTACACAATAACTGCAATTTTCAAAGTGGGGAATTACCCTCTAAATGCCATTTTAACCTATGTGTGTCACCTTGTATGTCTGTAACAAGGCCAAGCATTCAATGATATGTCAACTTTGTGATAATACATGGACACATAAAACCAGTAGCCTTAAATAAAATATATTTTCAAAATCAATGCCAACATTTCACAATATCTCCCAGGATATGCAAACTTTTGACCACAAGCGTATACACACACACACCATACATCTCTAAACCTTTCTTTGTAAGATATGTAGAATTGTTACTCATAACGTGAATAATGATAAACGACCATTAATATTTTCCAAAACAAATATACATCATCAAGTCATCAAGCGGTGTTAGAGAGCTAATGTTATTCTCATTGTGTATGATACAGCTCTCTCAAAGGCAATAATGATCGGTAATATTTTTTTTTCTGTTTCAGCAATTTTCAAATCCATACTTCCAAAAAGTCAGCCTGTCATAAATATAAAATATGTCGCCTTTCAAAGACTATAACATTTTCAGTAATTTAACAAAGTCTTTGAAATGAGATATTTTACAGTTCTGCAAATAAAACAAAAAAAAGATCATAGCTGATTTCTCATTTAATATTTATTGCTTCCAGCAGTAGGACACGATAGGACAAGAATAGATATTTTTTTTGTTGTTTTCAATCCAGCTAGCAACTTGCCTTTTTATATATGAAATAAACGGGTAACAACCTTGAGCTGCCAAACATGGATAATAGCTGCAAGGTTTAGCGGGTTAATCCGCTGGCAGTTAAAAGTTTAAGACCCAAGTTTTCAATTGTTATTGTTTTGGAAATTGGACTTTACGTTTAAAATCTAAGACCCGAGTTTCCAATTCTTAGTGTTCTGAAATTAGACTGTGAAAGGTGATATATATGCCATCCTCTGCTAAATGTAACGCTTTTATACAGACTGCACAACAACTCATCTAAGCTGCTCAATTCCAACATGAACTTGCCTGAGCAGATCCCCTTGATACAAACTGTCAAATATATCTTTAGATACTCTTTTAAACCCCTATGCATTATCAATACATGTATGTGTCAGAGATTCATAATAATAAATATTATTAACCCCTTAAGGACAATAGGGGTTTTTACTCGTAGTATATTGTGGGACAATGGCTTTTTTAACGTTTTTCAGTGTTACTGTTTAGCTGTGATTTTCTTCTTTCTCATTTCGTGCTCCCACACATATTATATATTGTTTTTTTCAGGACAAACAGGGCTTTCTTTAGATACCATTCATTTTATCATATCATCTAATTTACTATAAAAAAAATGATAAAAAATGGGGATTTTTTGTTAAAAAAATACTTTCTCTCACTTTTTAAACAGAAAACTTTTACTCATCTGCAAAAACTAATGAAAAAACCTGCTAAATAGATTCTACTATTTGTCCTGAGTTTAGAAATACCCAATGTTTTTATGTTTTTTGCTTTTTTCTGCACGATATGGGGCAATAAGTACAGGTAGCGTTTTGCCATTTCAAAACCTTTTTTTCCAAATCTGGTAATTCTGCACCCCATGTGCCATTTCGGGTATCTTTGAAGCCGGCCAACGTAATTTACCCCATCAAATCATATATTTTTAAAAACTAGACACCCCAAGGTATTTGAAATGCTGGAATTTTAACCCTTTCCATGCACTAATTTTACCACCACCCTTTGTGAAACTTTATAGTAGTACATTTTTTTTGTATTTTTTTCACACATGTTGTATTTCAGGTATAAATTTATCGCTCCTGGTGTATGTCCATGTCACACAACACCCCAATATGTGTTCAGTAACATCTCCTGAGCGCATTGATACCCCCCATGCATGGGTTTGTAGGGTTATTTGGGAGGTAAAATGCCGCCTTTGTGAGGTGTATATTTTTTTGCCATTTAGACATCTGCCCCATGTCCCATTTTTGGGATATATTTGGGACATCTTTGAACCCGGCCAATTCAATTTACCCCATCAAACCATATATTTTTTAATACTAGACACCCTATGGGCATTTGTAATGCCAATATTTTAACTCTTTCCATGCTGGAATTTTTTTTTTAAAGATAAAGAATTTTCGGACTTGCTTATTAAAAACTTTTTTTTGGTGACAGTGGGGATTTTTACATGTTACCATATTTTTCTAATTTTTTTTAAACATTTTTGACCAATTTTTTTTTTTTAA
>VKOC01026903.1:0-10353 GCA_009364415.1 Spea multiplicata
AGATCGAGAGCGTGGAAAAGACCTTGCCCTTGTCGTCATGCCCAATTTATACCCTTTACACTTGGTAGGGTATACGTAAAGGAATCCTATTTGGAACAGTAATATGATACACCAGCATTCCACAGAAGACCCTCTAAGGTACGTCACTTACTTGATACCATATGTTCCTACCACTCAAGTTGCTTTCAGGCCTAAAATGTGCAGAACAAAATAAAAGTATAAAACTGATTTCTTACAAACAAAAAAATGCAAATCAATGCACGATAAAATTCTTTAAACAGTCAAGTATTGCAAGTAAAATAAGTTGATTGCAGGCTCACATGCATGCCTGTGACGTTAGCTTCTGTCCGTTGTTTTGCATGTCTTCATCAGCAACTTGCAAAATTCCCCTTGTAGCAATAACAAATATAAATTAAATATATACATGAATTCTAATGATTAAAAAAGCAAAAGGGAGTTCCTCCCCTACGACATGTGCAGTGGGAGTCAAGGGCTAAGTAACCCTATGTAGAGGCATGGAGGCCAGACAGTACCCCATATATCTTCTCTGCTGTGGGATAGAGGGGGTTAAGTAAAACAGGAAGTTAATTAAAATAATAATAAAAAATACAAAATAATAAAATAATACTAGCTAATGTTAAAGAATACGATTTTTTAAAATAATCATAAATGTAAAGGATACAATAAATTTCTTATCCCTACCCCCAGGCAGGTTAATTCAAATTTTTGTTATTTACGTTATATATACTTATAGCGTGCCGTCAGATTCCCTAGCATCATTAAGACACTGTAGTGTTGTTAATTGTTTCCCTCCACTCTGGCTGTTATCTCTAGCTGGTAGTCATAAATAAGAGTTGCGTATTTTCCTACTGTACACTTACCTCAGCTGTCACGTCTCACACACTTACTCTTGTGGGACCCCAACGTGTTTCCTTAAGAAAACCAATTTTAAGGCACTAAAGATGCACTGCATTTGAAACAATATGTGTTTAACAGTCAACACATGTTAAACTGCTAATATTACCTTTTTTTTTTTGCAGTATTTAAGATCAGACTATTGCCTGAGCTATATATCATCTAATGCATTACCTCACGTGGACTACCTTTGGAGCTTTTTAAAAAATGTCTCAGCCTTTTAGTTGCCAGAACAGTTTACCGCTCTTTTTTGCTGCAATACCCTTTGGCTCAGAAAAAAACAGGGCTTAGCACACCAAAAGCTTGTTACGTATCTATATATTACAACTCTAATAAATATAGGAGCACAACTATAGTTCTGAAGTCTGACCTTTTATACTGCTAAGCTCTTAAATTTGAAATATATTTTCCCATCCATTCTACTACAAAATAGGAAGTTAGAAAAGGGACTGGAGCCACCATGATATAGAGTACAATTATAACAATACCAACACAAAGCTATTAGGAATCTCTTCAGTATTTCTTTTTCAATGTATGCATTTTAATTCAAAGATAATAAAGTGCACTTACATGCAGCACAGGTGTCTAGCCATCCTACCATAAATTTAAATGAATGCAGGACACACAGTTATGTATGTGTGACCACTGAGTTCTACTGGCCACCTCAGATGATGGGGGCTTTAGATATCTATTGACATTATATTTATGTTACATTGGTAATTGTTTAGAATCATATGTTGTTTTAAGGAGCTGACACTTTAAAATTAGATTGGTTGGAACAATGAGGCCTAGGTCACCCCTGAGTATAATTAAACATTCATTGTATGGTGTTGATTCCCTAAAACCAATGGTCACTCTTTTTGCGCAGCATCAGTAGTCATCAATGAAATGCCATATTCAAGTGCAAAAAAACTTAAATCCTCAAGATTTAGTTGTAATTAAGACTGTGATAATCCTGTTGAATTAAAAATAGAGGGGTGATTTGGGGTACTGGCATATATTCAAGTTGTCTCCATTATGATGAGTTGAAACCGAAGCAATGGCTAGTGTACCTTCCTAGTACAAAGGTATACGCTACGGGTTGTCATTATATGCACCTGGGAACAAGCACATTGCTTGTGTAAATAAACAGTACTGCCCATAACAGGAACTGGTTCATCCACCTAGTATGATCAAAATGGAACCCAATACTGTCCCTCTTCTTCACTATTTATTGGGGAAATCATCATTTGGGAAGGGAATATGGCCACGTCAACATTTATGTAACCACACACCATAGGGATAGGCAACACCTGCCAGGTCACCTAACATTAATGGATTGTGGTGATTGCATGTTTTACTTTCACATGGGGGTCCTATTTGTGCTCTTCGCATCCCCACAAGAGCTAAGCTGCCACATTATATATCCCATTTGTTGAACACCTAAGTTGAAGTTTACCCTATCTGTGAACTTTGGGTTTATCTCAATGAAGCAGCATATTTCTATGAAGCAGCATATTTCTATATATATTCTATATATAGAATATATTTCTATCTTCCTTTTAATATAGATAAAAGGATTACCGGTATATCTCAAATCAGTGGCTACTGAATTCTAATTAGCTGATCAGTGTGTTAATTGCGCTTAAATGTTTACATTTGCACTATTATCTAATGATAATTGATGTGCTCATCCTGCCAGGGGTAATAGTTTGGTAAATTGTCACCGTAATGCATTAATCCACCTAATTTACATATTTTACTAATGCCAATACTATGAACCTAATGCAAACGCTGTTGGTATACTTGGAAGTAAAATAAATAAACAGTACAAGTAATAAAGCTTACAGTGTTAATCTTATTCTAATGGCTAATGTGACCTTTAAACTTAATTGGACTTACATACTAATTCACTTCGAGCATTGGGAGGTCACAAGGTAACATTTATGGAACAAATATTTCTATTGGTGGATCCAAGAAGGGAGGCAACGGGACAATCACTCCCTGAAAAAGTATCCTCTGGGAGTAGGGAAAAAGTGCTAAGTCCAGACACCTGGACTTACCTCTTTATCTCCCTAATTTCAAGGAGGTGGGGGTTGAGCAGGGTTACGTAGCTGAGCAAGCTACATGTGTTTGTGTGTCTGTTTGGGTATGTATGTGTGTATAAACACCTGAGAGGGCAAGAAGCGGCACTTGGGCCCCCACAGCAGAAATTCAAAGTGCCCCATGGGAGCAGCTGGGGCAGCAGGGGAGGGAGAAGCAGTAGGCTATATTTACAGTAGGTTAACAAGACATAGAGGCAGAAAAAACATCTCGTTGGATCAGCAAAAAAATGTTTATTTAATTCTTTACTCCCCTTAGCTGTGAGGGTGGTTTGGTCAGCTCTCTTCCTCTCCATCTAGCTGATCTCTTACCCTACACTCTGGTATTTGCGCCTTCATAGACAGAGACCTGGGTATGTTAATGAAAGTCTGTGTATGTTAGTGAAAGTGTGTGCGTCTGGGTGTGTTAGTGTGTGTCTGGACATATTTGTGAGTGTGTGAACCTGTGTCTTTTTGATACTAACTATAAGGATCAATTCGATCAAGAAATGATTCCTCTTTATTACTACATCAGTGATGGTGTCATTAGGAACCTTCTCATTCATTTGTGATAACATTATATTATTTTTTTTAGTGTTTTCATTGATATCTTACCAGAAAAACAGGTCTCCATAAGACTCTGGAGCGCGTGAAACTTAACTTTAGGAATGTGTTTTATTACCCTTTTATTCCTGTACCAGATATAACAGGAAAAATGCTATAAATATAAGACAAAAAAGTTCATAACCATCTCCACTTTGCCTTAGTAAAGAATACATTTTATCCTCAAGTGAACTTCAAATATGTCTCATTATTGTTGGCACTTAAAATGGTATTTTTCAAAAGCACTATTCTTCAGTATTATGGGGTCAAGTGCAGAGTTAGAAAGCTCATAGAAGTATTGGCCTATATGTGTACTTTGACCCCATGATATTAAGGGATATTCTTCTTTAAAATGCTTTGATAATCTACTTGCTATACTTTTGAGAAATATATTTGGCAGGCTGTAGCACTTTTCAAATATTAGTGGTAAGCTACAACTCGATTTCTGCCTTACGTGACTAATAAGTCTAATAGGGGTTAGCCTTTAACCTTGAAATTCTTGTGATACAAAATTATGTCTGGTTGAATTTTAATTTATTCTAATGTAATTTTTCCATCAATAGCACTTTTATCTGCACATATTCACAAAAAAATATTTTTTAGATGCTAGTATTTGTTACTGATTCTAAAGAAACTGTTTATGTTGTCGTGGCACAGTGGCACAATGGCTGAACTGCATTTTTTTTGTTGAAAATTATTTTACTGCTAAAACATTGAGCTCTGTAGATTTATTTTTGTGATTTCACGATAATTTCTACATGTTCTGAACGCTTCCAGACATTTTGCTATGCTGACCTCATCATTCACAGATCTCAATTAAATAATTGCTTGGTGACCATGCCCTCTCTTGATAGGGGTTGGCAGATTATGTGGGTAAGGGCAGCGCTGTTGAAGAGGTAGAAGATAAGGATGGAGGCAGACAGGTCTATTCACTAAAATGTGAGTGCCACCCGGCCATGGAGCAGGCCATGGGCGGGTGGCACTCACATTTTATCAATGAAGTGGATAGATTTTTTGGCAAGAATGAGTATTTAGAAGTATACACTGTAATTTAAAAGTTATTAAATCGGTAACTGCTGATAGAGTCATGATTTTATTTTTTCTCCTATAGTAAAAATTAACGTAGAAGCGGGATTGTTTTGCTACTATTGCTGAGTATGTCTGCATATTTGGGCTGATACTGTCTGCCCCCACTCTCACTCTGCACTTGGGGACCCCACATCTCCTTTACGTATGACGTCTCAAGTACCAGGTTTTTATTTGCCTCATTTAAGGTTGAGATAAACTACCCCCCCTTGATCACTATCGAACTAAAAGAAGTTAAGGAGTTTCATCTTCTTTTGTATTATTATTTTTCTTTTAAAAAAATCTAATTAAACAAATATCACATAGTACATAGAAATTGTCACCAATCCAAACCATCTCATTTCTACTCACAGCTGCATAGGAAATCTTCGATTACCCAACAGTTGCTATAAATATTAATTTAGAATTACAAGTTAATGAAACAAATTGCATGCGAATCTCCAGGTTCCCTACACTCAATTAAGCCGAAAGGTCACATTTTGATAAAAAAAAAACAAAACGCTTTATATGATCTAGTTCTGTAAGCGTAACCAAATACTGATGTCCAGGATGCCGTTCACTGTAAAGTATGGACCTTTAATTTGTTTTTTTACGAACATATCTACCTGGAAATAGGAAAAGTCAATTCACAAACTATATTGTTTTTACGAGTGGCAAAGGATCAATATATATATATATATTTTAACACTGTGGGACACACAAGCATTACACAACTTTACAAAACAGTTAAATTAGGCATTTATCGCAGAAATGGGATCGTAGCACATGTACAATATACAACTGAACCATTCATTATAAGTTATGGGGATGCCCATATTTCACTTCGCTATAAATGTTTTCCTCTATGATAATTTTGCTTAACATCGCATCTTGCAGCGTTTTCAGTGCTACCGGCTATAAACGTAGATCTCTGAAAGATGAAACATTTCGAGAGCAAAAGTATTGCTTTCTTTTATACGCTGTATTGATTTTACACGCTAAATTATTTATCTAGATTTCTATGGCAGAATTGTACTTTTAGTTTTCACAGAACGAAAACATACTGGACTGTCTGCAAACTTTAGCAGTTCAAAAATGTTTATTTTTCGAGATTTCATTTTATAACTCACCTGAAATTAAGAAGGAATATAGATGAGAAGAAATAGAGGGTGACATCATAAATGAATAAAATAAATTTTGGGGTTTGGAAATAACAAACGAATGTGAGTAGGTTAGTTTAGTACAAGGCAAAAAGTAAGGAACTGTCATAGCTGTATCACGTGAATTATACCCTGTCTTTTGTGCAATATCAGCACTGATAAATATCCAAGCAGACCATTTTTTCATCATGAAAATTATTTTGCTAGTTCTAATAATATTCTAATTCTAACGGAGAATAAAAACCAGACTGATCTCATATAGTGAAACTGTGTTATAATATGTTTAATCATTGAGCAGCATCTGAGAAAATCTACAAGGTTCATTTCTTATGCAGGACCTAAAAACAGCAGAAAAGTAAGTTCTCTGATTCTACTCCTCAAATTGTATGAAACACTGGCAAAATTAAATATTGTCTGGTTTGTCAACAGCAGGTAGAGAATGTAAAATACCTATGTTTTATGATTTAATTTTTGTATCACATCTTTGAACCATAGAATTTGACAACAGATAAGAACTATTTGGTCCATTTAGTCGGTGTTATTTTTTCCTCCAGAAAGCCCTGGATAGGCCTAGTATAAGAGGAAGGGCGCCATGATCAGGCCTGAGTTTTGGTATTGGACGCAGGCTGCCCTTTTGGTGACCCCAGATGGGGGGGTTATTTTGTCCTTTGCTTGACCCTAGGAGGACAGTGTGAGTGACAGCAAGGGTGGGGTCAGATACTTGATAGGTGAGCGTACGGTAGCAACAGAGGTAACATAAAACAAATAGGGCTATATATACAAGTGTTGCCTGAGGGTGTGGTGCAGTTTTTTAACAAACTTATAGGAAGTAGAGCAGACCTGTTTAGGGAGAAATCCCCACCCTTCCTCCCCAAAGAATTTGTATAAAACAAAAAAATATATTTTTACAATATGGTCAATGTTTTAGTATTATTATTATTATTATCTTTTATTTATATAGGGCCAACAGTTTACGCAGCGCTTAATACAATACATAAATTCAAGGGATATGACAAGACAAGAATTGACAGACTAAGACAAACCGATACATTTGGTGGAGAGCCCTGCTCGCAAGCTTACAATCTAGAGGGAAAAATGGGGTGACAAACATAAGGCATAGAGGTATTGTGGGGGGGGGTATCGATGACAAGGATGTTCTAGCAGCTAAGATGGTATGCGTCTCTGAAGAAGTGGGTTTTTAGATGTTTCTTGAATGTCAGGAGGGAGGGTGAATTCTGAAGGTTCCTTGGGAGTAGATTCCAGAGATATGGGGCAGCTCGAGTGAAATCTTGTAAACGGGAAAAGGAAGAGGTGACGAGTGAGGAGGAGAGCCTTAGCCCATGGGAGGAACGTAGGGATCGAGTAGGAGAGTATTTGCTAATGAGGTCAGAAATGTACGGAGGCGCAGTATTGTGGATGGCCTTATATGTCAGTACCAGGATCTTAAATTTAATTCTAAAGGTAATCGGGAGCCAGTGGAGGGTTTCACAGAGGGGGGAAGCAGAAGAGGAGCGACGTGCAAGGAAGATGAGCCTAGCAGCGGCATTTAGGATAGACTGTAGAGGAGAGAGTCGAGACAGTTTTAGTATGTTGGCATGCTTTTTGGGAATTATTGGACAGTTTGTTGTTCAAGTTGGTCATATATTGCAGAATACCCATCTTAGGTATGAGTCCGCGTTGGTTCAAGTGTACGGTGTGGGTCTTTCCTGCGGGGAGGGTCCCAAGGGGAAGCTGGGGAAATGGTGTTCCTCAAGTAGGACTGTTTATTGTTGATTAAGCAAATGCGGGGCTCAATGATATTTGGAAGAAATAGCCCCGTGGTGTACTTGTTGTAAACATGTTAATATATTTATACAATTGTTACAGTGTTTGATATCAGTAAAGGTGTGTCACAGTTTGTTGCTGATAAATAAAATAAACGCTGTGGCCTTTACACATTCCAAAAGAAAAAGTCGTTATGGTCATTTTTTGGGTGTATGTATGGGTGTGAGCTCTGAGCCGTACCCATAAGCAGTGCCTGGATCAAGTAAAAAACAAATACCTTATTCAGAGTTTGGTCTTGTCTAAAATTCAGGATAGTCACATGCTTATCTGATCGGAGCTTACCCCTAGCATTGGAGGTTGGGGTGAGATGATGGCTTGCAGAAAAGCTTGAGTTACAGGGAGGATGGGAAGGCCTCTATGAAAAATGTAAATTTGACAGGGAGCATTTTCACATTATGGATTACGTCTAAATTATGGCAACAAAAGGCTAGAGCAGAACATTAAACAGCCTCCTCCAGTACTCAGGGCCTTAGTTGGTGAAGAGGCTGCTAAGCAATCCTGTCAAAAAAAACCCCAGGCATCTGTGTCTCATCTCGACACACAGTATGGGGACTGTGCTCAGTACCAGGAGGTTAGATAATTGATTCTCTGCACATGGGCAGGACTCAGGAAGCCCCAGGACCCTACTATGAAGAGGAGGAGGCATGAAGCTCTGTGTGGGTACAAGTGGGTTTTGTTCGGAATTGTGTTTTTGTTGATGCCTGCAAATTGTGTGAGTGCCAGTCTATATGTGTTATATACTTGCTTAAGTACTCTGTGATTGTTGTGAGAGTATCTGCTGAGTGGGTTCTGAGTGCTGTAAGTTGTGATCTTGTCTGTGCTGCTCCTTTGAGTGTTGCGAGTTGTGGAAGTACCAGAGTACTGCAGTATGTCTAAGAGATGTGAGTTGTGCTCTTGTGTGAGAGCATGTCAGTGTTGTCATTTGTGTGAGTGCTATGAGCTGTGTTCTTGTGTGCTGTGAATTGTTAGAGGCCCTATAAGTTATGTGTTTGTGAACAACGTGAGTTGCGTTCTTGTTTTAGTGCTGTGATTTGTGTTAGTTCCTGTCAGAATGTTACGAGCACATATCTGTATTCTCATGAGTTCTTGTGTGTTTGTATGTATATGAGTGCTGTGGATTGTGTTCTTGTGTGCCCAACTCTGGTTGTTGAGTTGCGCAGTTGTATATGTGCTTGTAAGTCTATTAATGATGTAGCTTGTGCCTGAGCTGTCAATTGTGTGAAACCTGTCAGGCTAAAAATGTATATATATATATATATATATATATATATATATATATATACATCATATTACTCAACACAAGTACCAACTACATTTTCAAATGTGCAGCCCTTATCAGATATCTGTAGATTCAAACCAGCCCTCTGTTAAGTGATTTCGACAGTCTAGGGTACATGGAGAGTGGATCACGAAGGAAACAATATTTGAAAATATGGGCATAGGTTAAAAAAAAAGAAAAAAGAAAACAAAAATACAAGTTTGGTATACTGGAAAAATGCATAAAAAATAATTAGCTTCCTTGCAGGTCGGATACCTCCGAAATCTTTTCTTGCCTGAACGTGGCTTGAAGCAAGATGGTGTCTTGCAAACAAGCTTTCAGTAACTTAAAAGGAGGGCTAGAAAAAACAACAAAAAAGGCAGCTTATAAACGATAGTATATTCAAAAAAACAAGTAATTTTTAGAATAACATTTAGTTTTATTCTCCTGTTTACCAAAAACCTGTTGTTTACAATAGCTAAGAGATAGGAGCAGAAGGTTATAGATGATGTTGTACGTGCCCAGTTTGGAAGATAACCAGTATGAATGTTTGTTTATTATTTCCCTGTCCAGCAGTTATGGCAGGAGTGTATTGACAAAGAAGGCATTGTTTCCCTTAGGACTATAGGCAATTGTTTTCTACCTGACTGGTCACTATTGTTCCCTTTTTTTCCGACTCTCTCCTGTAGCGTATTTTCAATTTATTAGCAGTCCCTACTGTGTTTTTAGATACATTATTAACACTGTGTTACTGTCTAGTAACCTTTCTTTCCTGCCTACAGATTTCTTACTCTGACCTTGTGCTCTTTTCTGCTTATAAGGAAAATAAAAATTTGCAAGCATAAAACCTACAGAGGGGCTTTCATTTCCACCTCCTATAATTTATTGTCAGAACAAGGATGCACAAAAATCAAGAAACACAATATGGATGTTAAAATTCTGCTTGATGGACTGTTTTGCGTACAAAAATGTCATATTCGAGTCAAACTTTAAGAAAAGTTAAAACAGAAACACTAAACCAACAATTCTCAGTAAAATTGCACAAAATGGGTCTATATAAAAAAAAATCACTGCCTTCCTGGGTTAACATTTTTATTACTTGATTTAGGCTGCAAATTATATACATACTGCCGGCACTTCCACTGGGGCTTCAATGATGGAGCACTGCCGGCCAGCAGCAGAGGTTTGTCTATGTGCATCGCGCAGACCCCCACCGGCTGCCCCCACTAGACACCAAAGAGTCCGGAGCATGGAGGTAAGTCTGGGGGGGTACAGAATGGCATATCAGGGGGTTATAAGGCATATCAGGGGGGCACAGTAGTATATAGGGGTATAAGGAATATTTTGGGGGCTTAGTGGCATATCATGGGGGTACAGTGGCATAAAAAGGCTTTAAGTCATATTTGGGGGCAGTGGGGCATATCTGGGGCAGAGGGGCATATAGTGGATTATAAGGCATATAAGGGGG
>VKOC01026904.1:0-11776 GCA_009364415.1 Spea multiplicata
TTGGAGATGTAATAAATACCATCTTGATTTTTAAAAACAGGTTTTAGGTAGTAATATTTAAGTATACAAAATCTAGATTTCAAGATCAAATAAAGGGACGTTTCTTCCTCCAAATAAGTGCTTTTGACATTCACTTAATTAAGTCAAAGCTGACATAAAATTCAGTACCTTAGTGGGAGAATAAAAATTCACAGGCACGCTTCTCCTTCTATTCATTTAAAAACAGACATTCAAGGGCACTAGAAAACACAAGGAGATCCAAGGGGATATATCCCAATCCCTCACATAGTAGCGGAATGCTAAAAGCTGATGTAACTACAAGTGTGTTAAAAATTCTCCATCTAGAATCTACCGTGGGTATCGGATTCCTGGATTGAAGGGCAAGTACATGCCAGGAGTTCCTAATGTTTAGGCCAGAACACATGCGGTTTAATCAAAATAATCTACTCCCGTTCAAGCAGGATTTTCTCATTTGCTTGGGCATTGGGGCAGGGACCTTGACATCTTTTCGTTATATATAAGGTGGACGGAACACCTACTCATTTATCATGAACATAGAGGTTCCCATACAGGCAGCAATGTGACAATGCTATTACCTAGATAATTAGATTAATAGAGGTCAGTGAGACCTTGTTACAGGCAGATCGCGTGATTGTTTTCAAATCCTGAAAGAAAATCCATTACTCGGAGTAAATGTAAATTAGGTCAGGCCTAGTCATATTTAATATTGCAAAAATAGGTGTCCGTGCTTTCCTCCTACCAGCAATGCTTAAAAACAAGTTGGGGGTATTTGTTTATTGGGATGTATTTGAGAGAACATTTGTTACAATTCAGGACAATTTTGCTATTCGGCACTAAACGTGTAAGAATTCTGGAACTTTTAGTGGGTTTTTAATGTTAATTCTATGTTGATAAATCAGGCCCAGGTGGTCTTGGTTTATCTAACACCTCAGACAGAAAGCTTGGGTTGCACATGTGGTGGTCCTGTTTTTTGTATGGTGTGTTTTTAATTTTGATGTGCATACTGTCTGCATGTTGAGGATTCAAACCTGTTAAGAAAACTATTAAAACATGAATATTTTAAGATTCCAACAGTTTTACGGACCTATTTATGACATATAGTTGGCGCATTCCAAATGTTTTCTTGATTAGTGATACTACGGTATAGTGATCCCGTTAACTGCAGCCATTTCATAATAAATTTATATTATAATCCAGAGAGATACCACAAATGGCTACATTTCAGACAATTAGCACTAAACAAATGATTATTGGCACAAAAGCTGTTTTCAAACAGAAAAATAATCCCTGCAAGGCAGCCCTCCTGATGAGATTTTTAACCCACTATTATCACTGCAACTACAATACTTTTGCATAAAAGTGTAACTGAAGCTGGGCCATAGAGCATAGCAAAGGGCAAGCGAAAACACCAAACAAGAGAACCAGCGATACCAAGCGTCATGAAAAACTGAACAAAGGGGCTTACCCTGAGTGGATTTATGTAGCTAAACTGGGGAAAAAGTGACATGTCTCTATGCAGGTCTACAATGGTATCCAATGCTGTGTTGCTTTGTTACCAGATTTGTCCTTGTGAACACAACTTTATATAAATATATATAAAGTATTATATAATGTAAGCATTATATAAATATATTCAGGGCCAATACAAACCATTGTGTGGAAATCTGTTCATAAACAGGACTATGCATAGGACACGTGGTCATGCGTTTAGACTGGAAGAAAGGAGATTTAGACTAAAGCAGAGGAAAGGGTTTTTTACAGTAAGGACAATAAGGATGTGGAATTCTCTGCCTGCAGAGGTAGTTTTATCTGAGTTTGTACAGACGTTTAAACTGCAACTGGATGGATACTTGGAAAAACATAATATTCGGGGATATAATCTTTAATTATGGGGAAACAGCTTATTGATCCAAGGAGAAATCTGACTGTCGTTTTGGGGTCAAGAAGGAATTTTTTCCCTAGTTAGTTCAAAATTGTTTTTTTGCCTTCTTTTGGATCAACAGCAACAAATTAACAGATATAGGAAAGGCTGAACTTGATGGACGCATGTCTTTTTTGGGCAACAAGCAAATACATATGCAGGGGCTCCCTGTAACAGCTAACAACTTACCTGCAGCTGCTACAGCCATAGCAGCCTCCCGCAGACGCTGCCAGACGAGACCCTCACGCATGCGCACGCCACTACTAAGATAGCCGGACATTTTCTCTGTCTGTTTATGCTAATAGTTTGAGGCGGGGTTATCTGCCTGGGGGCTATTTGAGAGCTCCTTAACTGTCCACTCACTGCCTGTCAAAGAGTTTCATGCTTTGTGTCTCTGGGCTCAGTTGCGGTTTTGTGTTTGCTCCAGTTCTGACTCTGGCTTTGTACAACGGTTTTACTAACTTCTCAAATCCTTGACCTCGGCTTCGTCTTACGTTTATCCGTACTTCCTCAGTACCATTTCGCCTGCCTCTGGTTCGTGCACGGGTTCTGCACTGTGGATCCTCGGCTACTGACTCTGACTATCCTCGGCCGTTACATCCTCGGCCGTTACATCCCCTCCCAAGCATTTGCAAAAGGAGTACTATGAAAATTTAAAGGAACCACATAGCTATTGACATGCCCCATTCAGGCAGCGAAGCTGCTTATGTCCAGTTCCCCCATCTCACTACAGTTCCTCAGTCTCACTGTAATCCATTCCTGGATCTCCCTGTGATCTGCCGCTTTTGATTTATTTCGGTCCTGCTCTTAGCTTCAGCTTTTGTTTCCTTTATAAGGTGTGCCCCACCGCTTTGTTATGTTTGTCTCAGTTTACAGTCTGAAGGTATGTTCTTCTCGGTTCTGTGTTTAGATTAAATGTTTAGTTTCAGCTTACTAGTAATTCAGTAGGCAGGGTTTAGCGATAGGAATATTGGAGTACTTTGGCGTAGTGGTGGCTAAGCATACCATGGCCATAAGATGTGACTGAATGCTGCTTTGTTGTGTCCTGTACCATGGATGTCTTGTCTGGTTATGTTTCTTGCTCTGTCCCCCCTTGCTTGCTATGTTTCTGCTGTTACTCTGTTTAGCTTCCTTACTCTCAGCCTGCTGCATCCTGCACATTTCTCTGTAGAGCTATGTCTCATACCTGCTCCAGGGTGCCTGCATGACATCACCAGATCCGATACCTAGAACAGTCTCAATCTTCTTAGGTCTACAACATCTATAAAACAAAATGTGACACTAATGGAAGTCAAACTGTCCCCTAAATCACAACTGCATTTAAACTTAAAGCATAATCGAGGAAGCCTCTACTATAGATGATGCTCCACTCATATTACTGAGGCATCCCAGTCAGCCGTCGCCAGTTATGGACAACATGCGCAGGGTCCTGGTTGTGGCCGCACAACCCTAGGTGCTCAACACCCTGGACAGTGCAGCCGGCCTGCACCAGGCCCTGTCCGACTCTACTTCTGTATCCCTTTAACTACAGTTAAGTTTATAAATGTTATAGTGTCACTATGAAAAAAGGGAAATAGGAAGATGGGCAAAACTTTACTTTTAAAGCATAAAGAACCCTGGATATTAGGATTTGGTATATAAACAGAGGTGCTCCATCCTTTTATGCACCAGAAACCATATTAAGTATCTTTATTGCATACATGCACGTAGTTACACGTGAATTATCACTATTGCACTGGTTCTTTCTGGCAGCCTAAGGATATAACACAGCTTGTAAGGGAACTGAGGAGTGGTCAGGGGAGAATCTTCCTGTCAGATGGAGATCACTCAAGATGATTTAAAGACTCTGCAATTTCAACCTCATTTGAAGTTCTTTTCATGTCTCAATCTCCTGGAAATGTCATTGCACATAAAGTGTGCCTCAAGGCTTCCAGCACTTGTCTGTCATTGGAAATTCTCTCATGTATACAAAAGCTAATATTGGATTAGAATATAACATTTTAAAATAAGCAAACCAAATCTTTCTAGGAAATACTAGCTGGTATAAAATTTCAGTTGGGCTGCACGTCAAAGAAGAGGCCGTTTTTATTTATTTTTGGGAAACCAACGTGTGTATCCCTCCCCATATTCTTTCTTTACATTAGCGTACCTGCTTATAATTTAATATTTTGGGGGAAAATGTGTAATAAATAGCATGTTATATTGGATTTGTGCACTAGACAAAAAAAACTTCCTGTGAGACTTCCTCTTTAAACTAGCAGGGGAAATCAAATCTATTTTATTTATTTTAATCAGAAAAGTGTACATTTGCATCTGTCTTGATTTAAAAAAAAAAGGTTTTTACGCTGATTTCCATCAACTTATAAATCCATTGCTGGTACCTGGTAGTCGCTATGGTATGTGAAGAACTGAGTCCTTGAACCAGCAATAATAACATCATAACTTGGTGGAAAGGAGTTATTTCATACACGTTATATATTCACATTATAAAAGACTTGTATACATTGCATTTAAAACGTTTTTGTGAAAGCGACTGGGAGCTTGGCATAAATGTAAAATTGAATGAATAAATAACTTTTATATTTGTAATAAGTAAATCACCAGGAAAACATTTCTATTAAAGAAGGCATCAACATTAAAGTTACATTAGATTATGCCACCATTGTGGATACAAACATCGGTTACTATTGTGTACCTACGCAAATTAGATATACATTTTAAAGATAAGTAGGGATTTCTCCTTCTACCACTTTTCTTTTCATTTATTATGATATGTCAAAAAACATTAACATTAAAAAATAATTGCAAGCTTGATTAGGATTTTTTCCACAAATTAGCTCCCACTTCTTAACCCTTGATTTATGTTTAACTTTGAATTTAAGGTCATTTTTTATTATATATACTTCAAGTAGGCAGGACACAAAGCAGCTCAACCCCATCAAACACCTTCTCGTCCAACGTCAATGCCTGACCTCACAAATGCTCTACTTGATGAATGGGCAAAAATTCCCACAAACAGTCCAAAATCTTGTGGAAAGTCTCCCTAGAAGAGTCTATGTATTTAGAATGCAATGTCATAAAAGTCCCTGTTGGTGAAATGGTCAAGTGCCCCAATACTTTTGTCCATATAGTGTATTCAAAAAGAAAAAACTATCAGTAAAATAAGAAGGTAATTATAGATAAGCAGGGTTGTTGACGTACAGCACACACCGAATCGATCAGGGTCAATGTTCGTGTGGTATATGCTGAGTTTTTATGTCTATGTGGGGAGGGGAAAGTATACATTCTATACATGCCGAGTGCGTAGATGCTCCAGGTACCAAATCACGAGATTAGGTAATAAAATAGCATTATGTTCCAGGCTTTAGAACAGTACGTGAATCACAATACAGTTTGATAGAGTACAGCACAGTGTGTAAATTACATGTAACCCAATACCACCTATTTCTCTCTCCACTGTGATTCTTCTGCCCCTCCATTAATCATGCTGTTCCTTCTGCTTACCTCTGATTTGGCATCAATGATCAGTGCAGAGTAAGCCTGCAATCTGTGTCTTTCCATCCCTCTTGCTTTTCAAATGATGGAGATATATTACCTAGTTAGGGTCTCTCCAATGATCCCTCAGTTTAAATTCTATTGGAATCCTTATTTGTTCTATATCTTTTATAATATTTTGGCTGTAATTCCAAGTATGTGTAGACCAGAGTAATACTACTTTTGTAATAGCTGGTAATAAGGGATAACATTATGGGGTTATTTTTATAATAGCTTCCTGTTTTTGCAGTTATTTTTCTAAAGCACGAGCTCTTATTAATCCCACCAGCCACTGACTGATACAAACAGCTCTAATGGTAAAGATTCGGTCTAATATTACCAATATCACCTGTATTCATGAAACCCGAAATATTTTTCTTTTAATTTTTATATTTAAATTATGTTTCTACGTAATTTTATTTTCAATAGGTCATCTGCGTTTACAAGTAATCTAGGAATGAAGCGGAGGGCACTGACATATAATGCATTGTAATACAGACCTACAAGCATGGAAATGTCTATAATTAATCATTGGCCCATATGAAATATTCTGTGTAATAATAAGTTAAAAATGTTCTTTCTGTTATTGATGGCCTCTCAGTCAACAAATTTGAATTGCAAACACTTGCACAGATAATTTAATTTTTACATAGATTATGTTCCATACCACACATTCGCATTTACTGCTTTTCATATATAATGTGATGATATAAAATATGTCCCTTTATATGTTACTAGGGTAAACTATATAATTGATACACAAGGCCTTAGTTTGATTAAATTGTAGCAAATTATAATAACTGTAGCAGAGTGCTTGACCGACCTACATGTCTCCTTTGGAATAACCATTCAACAGTCTAATGTTCTCCATACTAAATGGGCAAGTTGGTGTAAACAGAGATCACCCTTTTAAGTTTGTGTCAAAGGCTAGCTGGCCAAGGACAGAATGTTCGAGTTACTCCTCTTATAGAGATAAGGCCAATGGAAAATGATTAGGAGGATAGCTGTAAGCCTGACAGTCAATATCCGACACTAATTTTCTGAACCAACTACCCTGTAATTTTTTTTTCTTCTTCTTTACATTTTAGATTATATTGAGGTCACAAAGGAATGGTTGGAATCAAAACATCGCTCCAGCAAACGTGATTGCTCTATTTAATAGACCCCTATATTTGAAACCTGATTTAAAGCATAATGAGGAATAGAATAATGGGAATACCTTGAGAGAAGACATTTTAACACAGGAGGTTTAAAAATAATTAAATTGTAGGAAACTCGAGAGACTGACAGATATTATTTTTTTGGCACAAGCTGAGGTTTTATTACAGATGGAAAAAGGGTCTACCACTGGGTCAATTTATAATCGTGAGAGATTTTTGTGTTGCTCACAGGTCAGATGGAAATCTAAGCTGCAAAAACTAAAAAGTAATTAGTTTTTTTTATATATTTAAAATAAGGTTTTTAAAGGCGCCATAAAATGTTATTTATTTTAATTAGAAATAGATAATTTTGTGTTTCAAATATTGAGTGACATGTTTTCAATTAGGTGGCGCAAAGCATACTCGACAATGACAATAATAATTAAAAACAAACCAAAAAAAAAAACAGATTGGCACAAATTTTAAAAAAAAATTAAGGTTTTCATGAGCACCTCTTGGTGGCATTTGCAATCATGACCCATGGGCAACCCAATCTACCCCCTTGCTCACGCTATCCTCTCCCTCACACTACCCTCTCCCTACCCCTCTTTGTAGGTCACTTACCGTGACGCACCCAAGACAGACGCCTCACGCTCCCACCACTGCAGTCGGGGCAGCGCTGAGGCAGGCGGCAGCAGGGAGCAGAGGAGACAGAAGGGCGCCGATTGGTTGCTGGAGACGGCCGCTCGGCACCCCTTGGGCCCGCCCCTGACTGGCAGAACTCCAGGGCTCGGTCGCAGCCACTTTATGTGTATTTTGAGGACAATCTGTAGTTGCTTAACCATAAATGCTACTATCATCTCTTGGATGCCAAAGGTGTCCTGGCTGCAGGTTATTGTAGATTTTAGCATAGACAATTGAATGATGCAAAATACTGTCCTATTATCAACCTTCATTTTATTTTAGGTGGCCACTTCAAAATGCAGATACAAAATATACAATGTCTTCTAAAAAGTTGTGTATGAAGTACTGTTATGCAATTCCCAATTCTAAAGATCTTCTAAAAGATCTTATAGGCCATACAAGCTCATTTGTCTTCCTATGAAACAAGGGGTCCTCTTGGCCCCACGAGACCTGGTGATTCGGGGGCTTCCTGTTATGCCTTTTTTTTTTTTTTTGACCATGTGTTTTTCATTAAATCATTTGTAATGTTATTTAAGTATAGTTTGTGAACTGTATTTTTTTCGCAATAGTTATTAATCATTAGGTGAAAAAATTAGATTTGGGCCAAGGAGAAAGCTAAGTGCAAAATTAAATTAAATAGATTTTAAAAAATCTTATTTTAATTGCAAAGCTAGTGACATACTGATAATATGGAACAGACAACACTTAGAATGGATATTAAATTTAGAAATTGCTAGTGTAGTAGTTACTGGCATGTACAAATGCATGAAAATGTACAATGCGTCAACCACCTGGCATCTCAGCATGTTGCATTATAATGCCAGGAGAGAGAAAGATGACCAATAAGAACCGGTCATGTCCTAAAATCACAAAGCAATGCCACGTTCACCATTGATTAGGTATATTTTTTTAAAAAAAAAAAAACGGTTTGCTTGAATTCCGAATTGTACATTTCTTGGCCTTACTGAGCATTCCTACAGCCTTGAGATTACTGGGCTACAGAATCCATGCCTAGGGGCCACCGTTTCATTATCCAATGAATTAACTGCCTACTTGTATCTGCACAGAGAACAATGACTGATGCAGCCACCTCTGTCTACTACACCAGATGAATTTTAACCAAGGCCTGACCACTGCTGGAGCAAGACAGGAACCCATTAGCAAATCCAATGAGGTTTCTAGAAGGTTTTATAAATGTTGTACTTTCAGTTTCTTAAACTCAAATTGAACAATTTAAAGTTAAAGGGTGAGAGTTATGGGGTAATGTGAGAACATTTTACCTTACACAAATAGCACTAGATACCTGAAATACTTTTTCAGTTGAAGTAGTGTAGGCAAAATTGTTCAAGGAGCTGCATAAAGCTTAAACAATAATAAAAGGACACTTGACCTGGACCAACAGGTACTTTTCTATTGTTATTGGCTATGTATCTACAAATTTGAAAGCACAAAACACAACCATGTCCCTGCAC
This sequence comes from Spea multiplicata, assembly GCA_009364415.1. Lineage (NCBI taxonomy): Eukaryota > Metazoa > Chordata > Amphibia > Anura > Pelobatidae > Spea > Spea multiplicata. Next base: position 8,772 of record VKOC01026904.1, read on the forward strand.
AATCGTCTGAGCCCTTAACACAAGATTGTTTATGATATTTTATCATAAACAACAATACTAAAGGTGTAATATTCGGAGCATTTCATAGTTAAATTATTAGTACTTTACATTTTCAGCAAAGGTCACTAATGTACAGACTTTCCAATCTATTTTGTTGTATATTGCTGTGTATTTTATGTTGTTCCATTGCTAGTTTCAGAATTATTGTAGAAGTGCATAAGTAAGATACTTAATTATAGACATGTTTATTGTCCAACCACATTGGACAAAAGCGGAAAGTTCTTTTCTCTCACATCTATTTTATTGCGTGGGCATCCATGCTACGTGGCAAATAGTTTTAACGTCAGTGAAGTACGAATCTATCATTTCTAAATTGCCTCTAAATTCCAAGTGTATATGCCGTAATTATGAACTGAGTCATCAGCTTGCAATCGAAACATTATGTAAATTGCCTGAAGGCTTATTAGTTTAAACCCATGTCCCTATGGACTATTCAGTCTTTACAGTATGTCCAAAAGGTTGTCTTGGTTATATTACATGCACACCTCACTCGCATTTAAAAAAATGTGTGACCGTTTCATGCACAGACACATAATTGCCCCTGTCAACTTCAATTACTGCATGTATGCTGTTACAAAATTTAACTTTTGACTTCTCTTAAAAGAACAGTCGTTAAACTTGTGCATTTAGCTTTGTACAAATTTTGCCTAATTCATTGATTTGTATGAATTTATGAAACAAGAAGGAACCCCCAACAAAATGAACAAAAAAAGCTCTGAATATTGGGTTATTCATTGGTTTGTCTCCCTCCACCATTTCCTGGGAATTTTTCCAGCAATTACTGTTTCAGTTGTTACATTTATTGGTGTCATAAATGCTTACAAGCATATACTATGCGGCACTGGGTCAAATCCTGAATCTTGCCTGAAGGGAAAAGACATTTTAAGGTTGTGGATAGTTTTTCCCGATATCCATAGATCTAAGGATTCCCAGTGCCCTTAATAAAATGGATATGTTTGTCTTGATGGGATCCGGTCTTCTTGGTACTTTTAGAACTTGATGTTCTTAGTGTGTCTATCAATATGCATCCACAAATCAATGTACATTGGATTAGGTATCACCTGAATTGTTAAAACAGTATGTTGAGCTTTGGCATCTATGGGTCAAGCTGGAAAATATGGGTCAAGACAATGCCTAAATACTTGAAAACAAGCAGTCTCGCCATATATATATATGTGTGTATAAGTGCAATCGGTATTGCAAATTCTGTTAACAAACCTGAGTCTATATGAGCTATTGCATAGCAATGATTACCGAATAGTACATTTTCCAGATAATGACGTAAGATCTTAATCTCAGAGTATTGTCAGATGTTTCAGAACATCTTAGAGGGTTATTCTTTATATATGTACAATACTGTGCAAAAGTTTAAGGAAAGTGTGAAAAATGCTGTGAAGTAAGAATGTTAAAATGCAAAGTGAGCGGACAGAAGAAAAATCTAAATCAAATCAATTTTTGGTGTAACCACCCTTCAAAACTGTACTAATTGTACACTTGTACCAAGTCAGGGTTTTTGTAGGCATATAGTTTGCTGTATAGTTTAAGGTGCTAATGCTTATCCATTTAACAGATTGGGCATTCCCTTCTGATAGGGGTCACTGCTGACACCCATTTGAAGATCACTGGAGGACAGGAGAGACTGGGCAAGGTCTGTCTAGACCCTGCTGTAATATCTGATTGCTCCCCCTGCTAGCCGATTTGGATTGGGGGTGTCAACGGAAGCGCATCTGGGAAGTACGCCTGTGGTTATGTGAGAGTGAATGAGATTGAATATGGGGCACCGGACAAACATTAGTTTTGTTCCCGAACTAAAAATGCCCCGCTTCCATCTGACATAATTTATCAAGAAGCAAAATGCTTTGCATTAAAACAAATGTGCCAAAAATGAACCATTTACACTTCTAGTTTATATTTTGTCGTTTTCTTTCTTTTTTTGCAAGAATATCGTTCCAAGAATTCAGTTCAAGATGTGTAGGGAGATCGTTGGTCACATTTTTTTGTTTTAACTTTAATCTGTCTAGTTCTGTGTATATCTAAATGCATTGCTCCAGAAGAAATATGAATAGAAATATTCATGTAACTTAGAGTGGATGGCTTATGAGGACATCTCTTTTAAAATGGTCATCAAATTTGCCCTCAGGTAATATATCAGTAGGTATCTAAAAACGTTAGTTTTCTCCTTAATTTTAAATGCATATAACCAACAATTGTGTCTTCTAATGTTTGCATCTGATTTACTGTATGTACTACATAGTGAGCATTTCAGATGGCAATTGGGAGACGTATATCTGTGATCATGTTAATTTTGCAAAGATTGGCTGCATGTGGAATGTAGGTCATGGTATTTGTTTAACCCCTTCAAGACCGGGACGTACCTGGTACGTCACCGGTGATACGGGATCCAGTGTCACTATGAACGCTGGGATCGCGAGGGGCGGCTGCTACTGACCGCTGGGTGTCCCCGGCGATCCGTAGCAGCCACTCCCCCTCAATTCTGTGCACTTGATCCGTTTGACGCGAATCACGAGCACGGAATTAAAATATTTTTTTTTTAAAAACTGCGGTCCTCAACTGAAGATGCAGTACACAAACGCCGGTCCTGAAGTTGTTAAATATTTCCTGGATTGACTAAAATGCATTGGTAGTCATTAAGAAAGCACTTTTCTTTTGTTGAAAGAGAAAAATGTCCTGTTGCTACAGGGTATTGCCTGCTACAAAACTTTGGCACTGAACTGGCAGCGTCAGAACCTAATGCCACAATGATTTATTTTGAGTTCTGATACTTGGAATATATTTCTGAATACACTGTACTTAATTGCGCTTGTTGAATGTGTCTATGGGCTTTTGTCAGCACAACAGAATGTTTACAACAAAGTGTTTGCATAATCAAAATGCAAATAACCTTGTCTGTCTTCTACGTTTTACGTTCTTGATCGTTCTGTTTC
>VKOC01026907.1:0-13089 GCA_009364415.1 Spea multiplicata
GTAAGTAACAGTCATATTGTAGCCTGTTATGTTGAATGTTGCCTACCGGGATTCCTCCAGATAGCCTGTAGAAGAGATTCAAGGGGGGGGGGAGCACAAACAATGACAGGGTGTAGCGTAAAAGTCCAACGGGACGGGCCCGTGCTGCCTGGGGGGGAGTAAACCCAACCTTTACTCCCCAGGGCCCCTGTAATCAAAACACATACATAGACAGATGGCTGACATATGGAGACAAGAAGATCATCAGTGTTGCCTACCTGTATGCCAGGACCCGTCCAGATAGATAGCCTGTAGAAGAGGTTCAAGGGACAACGAAAGACACAAACAACAACAATGACACACGGGTTGGGGTGCAGCAGCCCTGTCTGATAAGTCAACCCAAATCTCTTAACTCTCTCTTCTATGGCCCATATACCCTGAGGGAGTGCAGCCCTTCAATCAATCGGCCGAGGAGATTCTGTTGCCCGCCTCTGCGCCGGGACCCCTCCGGATAGCCTGTACCAGACAGACATTCAAGGGAGATCCAAACAACAAACAATGAATGACAGGCGACAAAGGGGGGGGGGCAGCAGCAGCCCTGTCTGATGAGTAAACCCAACTCTAACTCTAACTCTAACTCTGTTCCACAGCCCATACCCTGCCTGCGGTGGTGTAGGGGTCATTGTGAGGTACATTGAAATGACTGACCTGGTTGGTGGGGAAATCAGGCCTGTCACATGGGTACATCTGATGTGCTAACCTGTCCTTCCATAGCTGGGGTATGATGGGACACTGCTGGGTGCCATCGCACATAACCAGGATGAATGAGCGTGATGGTGTACAGAGAGGAACCGAGGAGCTTATGGATGAAGAGGTGGATGTCATCTCCGAATGCTGACAGCAAGACGTCTTACGTATCAGCATAAACATCAGATAAGTCATTATTGTTACATGCTTTATGAACATGTTCTGCGTTAATACTGGTCAAAGGATGAAAGTAAACAGATACAAAAGACAACTGCCTGATTGTACCTAATGTAAGCTGATTGATTTATCCAACCAAAGATCTATATGAACATTGATGATACCTTTCCGAAAACTGGGATAACCGGTTCAAAAAGTGCTTATTATTATATGCCTGCAACCTTCTTAAGACTATGGCATCGAAAAAAACCTCAAGATGCAATGCCTAGGAAAGATCAGAAAGCTGAGAAAACACTCCCCATTTTCACCCCTCCACCAAAGCGACATCGAAAAGACCTTGATTTAGAGGCCAATCTCTCTATAGAATTAATCAAACAGAAGGTGGTGATGCTCTGCAACCAAGTCCAGCAACTCTACATATGAACCAATTGATGATGATACATAACCAGTTAGCTCAAGCTCTAACAAACAACTCAACCTGAACAGATCAGATATATTATAGAAATCAATATACAAGATATACAAATCCAAGTAACAAAAACAACTGTAACCAAAAAGAGTAAATCATCGTAATGAAGAAAAGCTGGAGTCGTTGGAATGACAGACAGACAGCATATTTACAGGACGCTATACAACAAAACTCAATTACAACCGAGTTACTTGAGCAGAAACTGACTCACCGAAAAGACCGCCCAAGACAAAATCACCTCAGTTTCGGAAAGATCCAGGAAACACAATTACCAATGGAAATCTTAAAGAATTTATTAAAAACCTTCTAGTTGTTGCAATGGCCATTAAATATGAAATTAATACTCAATTATAGGATAGATGGAGAAAAGAAGAACATCAGCATAGCCTAGGACAGTGATGAGTAACCTTTTTGGCGTGGTCTGTCACTTCTTCACACATATATACTAATCCACACACACATACCAATCCACACACATACACTAATCCAAAGACACTCTCTGCCCACCTGTGTGCCGTGACCCCTCCGGATAGCCTGTACAAGACGTTCCAAGGGAGAGCAAAAACAATGACAGGGGCATCCCTGTCGGGTGCCATTACAAATAGGGAAATAGCCTTACAGAAACCCATGCTCCCTGGGAAGTAAACCCAACCTTTACTCCCCAAGCAGCAATCCTATTATTGGGATCAAATAAACAATACAGTTCCTGCCTGTGCCAACACTGTTTGACGGCCATCTCTGACTACCTAGGGCCCCTGTATGACAGCTCATTCTGTCACAGAGAGAAATATGGATGGAGAAACAGAAAGAGAGAGATAGAGAGACAGATGATAGAGAAAGATATAGAAAGACAGGATTATACATATCAATAGACAGAGATATAGATAAATATCTATATATAAATATATATTATGACACAATACCCCCTTCACTTGGTACTCTGTCCATGAATCCTTACTCACACACAGTCTACCAGGCTGCAGAGACAGCTCAGACACGAGGAGGGTAAAGAAAAACGCTGGGCCTGCTTTGAGTTCATCACAGGCATAACAGGAAAAATAAACAAAACAAACACCTTGCTTTTGTGAGCACTAACTAACTAACTAACTAATAAACGGTTCTCCAACCTAACTACAGTCGGACGGCTTATCCGTTTCAACAAAACAAAATAACAGAGTAGATGCAATAATTGCAGCAGTCAGTGATTTGGCCAGCTCTCTCCCTCTCTCTTAGGTAGCCAAATGAACTCCCTCTTGCTCGGAGATCAAGAGGCTACTTAACTGCCTCTCCCATTAATTAGTGGAACCAAGTGAGTACTAGGAGAGTATCCGATAATCTCCGGACCGGATTTCCACCTGCCGGACATCGGCTGCTCATAAACCGTGGAGTGGAGCGCTGGCCCGCCCTACTCTCCAAATGCTCCACCCCAGCGACCCAAAACACACAAATAACAACAGACGTTATTAATTCCATTATTGACGATACATCATCTCCCTGGGGCTAGTGAAACTATTGTGGGTAACCACCCTGCAAAATATAAGGGGGGATATATATACACTCCCTCCATTATCATCCCCTGCTTTCTGTCCCAATATCTAAAATATATATATTGGTTTTTAATTAAACAATACAGTTCCTGCCTCTGCTAACATTGTTTCACAGCCATCCCAAGGCTGAGAGATGGAGAAAAGAAGATCGTCGGCATAGCCTAGGATATGATGTTGACTGTTGCCGACCAGTATGCCAGGGCTCATCTAGATAGATAGGCTGTAGAAGAAGTTCAGGGGAGAACACAAACAAAAATGGAGACAGGGGGCAGCCCTGTCAGGTGCCATTATCAATAGGGAAAGAGTCCATGCTGCCTGAGGAGGCAACCCAAACATTACTCCCCCAGGGCCCCTGTAATCGGAATACATACATAGACGGTGAGAAAGAAACCATCAAGATGGAGTGCTGACATATGGAGACAAGAAGATCATCAGGGTTGCCTACCTGTATTCCAGGACCCGTCCACATAGATAGCCTGTAGAAGAGGTTCAAGGGAGATCGAAACAAACAACAACAACGACACACGGGGTGGGGTGCAGCAACCCTGTCGTCTGATGAGTCAACCCAAAACTGTAACTCTAACTCTCTCCAGAAGGCATGTTCCCTTGCAGGGCGAGTGGAACCATAACCCCCTGGAATGTATGGACTGCCGCCTCCTGCAAGCGGTTCTGCGTTGTGGCATCCATTCTTTCGCAATCACCTGTTGTCTCAAACATGTGCCGGCCATCTCCGACCACCTAAGACCTGTAATCGGAATACATACAGAGGCAGATGGAGAATGATACGAGATCGTCGGCATACCCTAGGATATTATTATGTTGACTGTTACCCACCGTGACCCATCCGGATAGCCTGTATGACATGTTCAAGGGGGATCGAAATGAACAACAATGTCAGAGGAAAGAGCCCTTTCTGATGAATACACTCACTCAACCCTCTCTCCTCCTTTACTGCTTGTAGAACTAAAACGACATGAGAATAAACCACTCGACCCTGTTCCTGCAGGGCCACGGGAAGGAGGACCTCCGTATATACGAAACTGTTTGTTTGTTGTTGGATGACACACACACAACAGGAATCCCTGCTGTTCTCAGGAAGGTGGGAAATCAACAACCGCTCTGCAGGCTTGCTTTCCGATTGCAGTTGATGCTGATAACCCTGGAATAAAGATTGATCTCACCCATAAATTGAGATTGATTGATTGGTGAAGAAACGAATAGTCTATGACATGCCAAAGCCTGCCTTCCTCCCACTGGGATGCCTGCCGAATCGTGCAATACCTTTGGGGTCCTGGGCTGCTTTGGGGGGAAGGCCAATGTGTCAAGTCTGCCCCCTTGCAGGGTGAGAGAAACCAGCACCATAACCCCTGGACTGACCTGTAAAGTATAGATGTAAGGACAGCTGCCTCCTGCAAGCAGTTCTGCGTTGTGGCATCCATTCTTACGCAATCACCCGTCAGTGCCTCACACATGTGCCAGCCATCTCCGACCGCCTAAGACCTGTAATCGGAATACACACAGAGGCAGATGGAGAATGTAACGAGATTTCAGCATACCCTAGGATATTATTATGTTGACTGTTGTTGTTGTTACCCACCGTGACCCCTCCAGATAGCCTGTATGAGACATTCAAGGGGGATCGAAATGAACAGCAATGTCAGCCGAAGGAGCCCTGTCAGATTGATGAATACACTCACTCGACCCTCTCCCCTCCTTTACTGCTTGTGGAACTAAAACGACATGAGAATAAACCACTTGACCCTGTTCCTGCAGGGGCACGAGAAAAAGGAACTCTGTATGTACAAAACTGTTTGTTGTTGGATGGCACACAGAAGGAATCCCTGCTGTTCCGAGGAATGTGGGAAATCAACAACCTCTCTGCAAGCTTCTGTTCCAATCGCAGTCGATAACCCTGAGATATGATGGATCTCACCTGAGAATCTTGGGCGATTGATGAAGAAACCCATACACTATGGGATGCCTTCCGAGTCATTCGAAACCCTATGAGGTCCTGGGCAGCTTTGGGGGAAGGCAAACCTCTTGTATCTGCCCTGACACAGCATAAGCAAAAGGACTGCTGCCTCCTGGAAGCAATTCTCTGCGTTGTGGCATCCAATGTTTCCCACCGGTCATTTGCTCTCCCCAGGCATCAATCCTATTGATGAAACGACGACGATACAGTTCCTGACTCTGCTGATGTTGTTTGATGGCCGTCTCAGACTACCTAGGGCCGATATAATCGGAATACATACATGGAGAAACAAACCTTCCACCCTCAAGATACTCATACACCCAGGATGAATGAGGCCGACGACATACACGACAGCATACCGGGAGGAATTGAAGACCTTACCGGTGAAGCGGGAGAAGTCATTTCCAAATGCTGACCCTTCAAGATTTGTCGGCATGAACATCAGATAAGTTCTAAATATATTACTTGCGGGTTACAGTAGCATCTTACATTTTACTTGCTTTATGAATTTGATCTTTGGAAATACTAGCCAAAGGATCATGTAACGAAAACAACAAAATAGCTAAGTGATTGATTGATATAAACTCTTAGCCAAACAAACAAAGATCTATATCATCAACAAACATTGATACAAAACTACAAATCTCTTGATATATACCTACAACCTTCTTAACGTTATGGCATCGAAAACACCGCAATACAAAATCCCTACGAAAGATCACAAAGCTGTAAAAAGACTCTCCCCCTTTTTTACCCCTCCACCTAAGCTAAATCAAAAAGACCTTGATTTACAGAACAATCTCAATATAATGAATCAAACAGAAGGTTGATACTCCTCTACAATCGAGTCCAGCAACTCTAGATATCAAACAATTGATGCTACAGAACCAGTTCGCTCTACCAACTCCTCAACTCAAACAAACAGATCAAATTATAGACATCAATATACAAACTTTCAAATCCACTTCTTAACACATCAATAAGAAAAAGAGAACATCATAATGAAAATAAGATAGTCGTCGTTGGAATTACAGACAGAATATTTACGGGACGCTACGCACCAAAACTCAATTACAACCGAGTTACTTGAGCAGAAACTGACTCACCGAAAAGGCCGCCCGAGACAGAATCACCTCAGGTTCAGAAGGATCCAGGAAACACAATTACCAATGGAAATCTTGAAGAATTTATTAAAAACATTCTAGTTGTTGTTGCAATGGCCATTAAATATGAAATTAATACTCAATTATAGGATAGATGGAGAAAAGAAGAACATCAGCATAGCCTACGACAGTGACGGGTAACCTTTCTGGTGTGGTGTGTCACTTCTTCACACATATATATATACACTAATCCACACACATACCAATCCACAGACATACACTAATCCAAAGACTCTCTGCCCACCTGTGTGCCGTGACCCCTCCAGATAGCCTGGAGAAGACGTTCAAGGGAGAGCAAAAGCAATGATCATGTGCCATTATGACTAGGCAGGGAAATGAGTGTGACATGAGCCCATGCTGCCTGCACTCCCCAGGCAGCAATCCTATTATTATCAGGGACATCACTTAAACGATACAGATCCTGCCTGGGCCTAACGTTGCTTGACAGCCATCTCTGACTAGACTACCTACAGCCCCTGTAATCGGAATATGGAGACAAACCCCTCAAGATGGAGAAAAGAAGATCATCAGTGTTGCCTACCAGTATGCCAGAGCTCATCCAGATACCCTGTAGGAGAAGTGCAAGGGAGATCATATGACAGGGGACAGCCATGTCGGGTGCCATTATGAATACTGAATGAGGCTGATGATGACATAACAGACGACTGGGAGGAATTGAAGAATTTACTTACCGGTGAAGTGGTAAAACTAATTTCCTAAATTCATTACTTTTGTGGGTTAAAGTGGCAATCTTATATTTTACTTGCTTTATGATTTTCATCATCATCAGGAAATACTAGTCAAAGGATAACGTGTGGAAACAAAATGCTATTTCCTGATTATACTTACTTACTTACTTACTTACTTACTTACTTTAAGCCTTAGCCAAACAGAAATCTATATCAACATTGATACCTTTCAGCAATCTGGGATAACAGGTTCAAGAAGGTCTTAATGTATGCCTACAACCTTCTTAAGACTAAGGCAATAATAATAAACTCAAGATACAATGCCTAGTAAGATCGCAAAGCTGAAAAAAGACTCCTTTTTTACACCCCCCCCACCTAAGCAACATCGAAAAGACCTTAATTTAAAGGACAATCTCAATATACAAACAAGAAAAGATACAACATTTACAAATTGACTTAACAACAGCTATAGCAAAAAGAATCAATCACAATGAAGAAAAGCTGGACCTCTTATTGGAATCGCAGATGATAGAACCTTTACGGGACGCTATCAAACAACATTCGATTCAAACCGATCCGCTCGAGCAAACCTTGGCACAGCGACAAGATCGCCTTAGGCGGAATCATCTCAGATTTACAGGGATTCCACACATAATTACGGACAGAAACTCAACGATTTTGATATAAACCGTTTCCTCGATGCATTGGGCACTAAACCTGAAATCATAAATATCCAATTATGTGACGGATGCCTTAGAACAGCTAAACCTTCTAGTACGGGACCGTCCAACATGCGGCAGCCAGGATCACAAGAGCCGTGTGTGTGTGTGTGTCTAAGTGCTGGAACCTAGGCATGATGGGACTGTGATTACTGTTGTTAGCAATCGCACTCCTATCGTGCCAAGTCAGCAAGTACATGCTGAAACCAGGCTAGCTGCCCCCCTTGTGTAGTGATGCTGCCAGCAGTATGGGGTCTGTACTTACAGCCACCCTGTACCAGCATGTATTGGCTGACTCGGGATGATGATGATAGGAGTGCGATTGCTAGCAGCAATCATAGTCCCCATCATGCCTAGGTCCCAACATTTCCTGGCTGCCTCGGAATAAAAAGAGTGTCTTGGCTGTTTGTTAGCAATCACACTCCTATCGTGCCAAGTCAGCCAATACATGCTGGTACAGGGTGGCTGTAAGTAACAGTCATATTGTAGCCTGTTATGTTGACTGTTGCCTACCGGTATGCCAGGACTCATCCAGATAGCCTGTAGAGGAAGTTCAAGGGAGATCAAAATAAACAATGACAATACAGTTTCAGTTTGACAGCCATCTCTGACTATCTAGAGCCCCCTTGTAATCAGAATACATACATAGACAGATGGAGAAAGAAAAACATGAAAATAATGACATGGAGCAAAGAAGATCGTCGGCATAGCATAGGATATTTATTATGTGGATTTTTGCCTACCAGGACCCATCCGGATAGCCTGTAGAGGAAATACAAGAAACAGCAAAAACAATGACAGGATGCAGCCATGTCGGGTGCCATTAAGAATAAGTAAAGAGTCCAACAGGAGCACATGCTCCCTGGAACATAAACCCAACCTTTACTCCCCAGGCATCTATCCTATTATTGAGATCGATTAAACAATACAAACAGTTCCTGCCTGGGCTAACATTGAGTGACAGCCATCCCATGGCCAATAGCTGAAGAAAATATGATCGTCGGCATAACCTAGGATATTATGTCGCCTACCGGTATGCCAGGGCTCATCCGGATAGCCTGTAGGACAGGAGGTTCGAGGGAGATCAAAAACCCAATGACAGGGAGCCGACCCTGTCGGGTGCCATTACAAACGGAAAGAGCCCATGCTGCCTGATGAGGCAACCCAAGCTTTACTCCCCAGGACCTTGGAATACATACATAGACAGGGATAAAGCATGTCATTGGGTTTTGCCCTGCACAGGGCAGCATAGCAGATACTCAGACACCCAAGATGAATTACGCCTACGACATAACAGCGTACCGGGAGGAATTGAAGACCTTACCGGTGAAGCGGTAGAAATTCATTCAAAATGCTGACCCTTCAAGACTTCTTATCGGCGTGGACATCACATAAGTAAGTCTTTCTTTAATATATTACTTGTTAGTTGAAGTGGCATCTTATATTTTACTTGCTTTATGAATATGTTTGTTGACAATACTAGTCAAAGGATAATGTGGAAAGCAAAATAAAAGGCAATATCTTGATTACACTTCATTGTAGCTAAGTTATTTAAACCTAGCCAAATGAGAATCAATATTAACATTAATACCTTTCAGACAAACCGGACTAACCGGTTCAAAATGTTCTTAATACATGCCTACAACCTTCTTAATATTTAAGTGGTATCTCAGGATATATACGAGGCTGCTGCTTCGAATGTCACTTCTTAATAATATAAATATAACCATTAAAAAGACTATGGCATCGAAAAAACCGCAATACAAAATGCCTAGGAAAGATCAGAAAGCTGAAAAAAGACTCCCCCTTTTTATACCCCCTCCACCTAAGCAACATCGAAAAGACCGGAATATAGAGGACAATCTCAATAGCATCTCAATAATCAAACGGAAGGTGATACTCTACAATCAAGTCCAGCAACTCTACATATGAAACAATTATTGATGATGGTACATAACCAGTTGTTTGTTTGTTAGCTCAAGCTCTAGCAACTCAACCTCTTGAACAAATCAAACAAAGTATAGAGATCGATATACAAGATTTACAAATCAACTGAACAGCTATAACCGAAAAATGTACATCGTAAAGAAGAAATGTTGGAGTCGTCGGAATTACAGACGGAATTTGTACGGGACGCTATACAACACAAATCAATTATGACTCAATTCCTTGAGCAGAAACTGGCTCACCAAGAGGACTGTCGTCTGAGACATAATAACCTCAGCTTCAGAGGGATCCAAGAAACAATTAATTACTCATGGAAAACATGAAGAATATACGATAAACTATCGGGTTGCGACGGCCATCAAATTTGAAATGTAAAACAACACTCAATTATGGGATAGATACCATAGTACAGCCAAACCCCTCTAGTATTTCCTAGGAAACTCCAAGAGACATTCTAATTCGTTTCACTTCTGCAAAGATAAAAGAAGATAACTAACTCTGACGCTCGTTCCATGGCCCATACCCTGCGGTGGGGATGCATGTTGCCTTCAGGGATTCATCCAGATAGATAGGGTGTAGCAAACATTTCAAGGGAGATCTAAACCAACAATGACAGACCAGGGTGGTGGGAGAAGCAGGCCTGTCTGTCTGTCTCGTGAGTAAATCCTAAACTCTAACTAACTTGTTCTTCCATAGCCAAGAGATGAGAAACAGCCGATTGATTGATTGCCATCACAGCCTAGAATACATTACATTCTGCCTACTCACAGCCTCTTTGACCTGCACAGGGGCACCATAGCAGATACCCAGGGTGAATGACGCTGACGGGATAACGGATGAGTACCGGGAGGAATCAAAGAACTTACCGGTGATGCGGTAGAAGTAAGTGCTTTATGAATGTGTTCTTTGGAAATACTAGTCAAGGGATCGTGTGAAAATAAAAGGCAATATCTCGATTTATACTTAATTTAAACAAAGTTGTTTGTTTAGATGCAGCCAAACAAAGAACATCTATATGACCATTGACACCTTTGGGAAAACCGGGATAACTGATTCAAGAAGGTCTTAATATATGCCTACAACCTTCTTAAGACTATGGCATCAAAAAAACACTCCCCCTTTTTTAACCCTCCACCTAACCGAAATCAAAAAGACCTTGATTTACAGGACAATCACAATATAATGAATCAAACAAACAGAAGGTGATACTCTACTCTACTCTACTCTACAATCGAGTCCAGCAACTCCTCTAGATATGAAACAAACAATTGATGATACATAACCAGTTAACTCAAGCTGTAACAACTCAACATGAACACATCAAACAAGTAATTATATAAAACTCAATATACAAGATGTAAAACAAACGACTTCACAAAAACATGAAATCATAACAAAGAAAAGTTGGAGGAGTTGTTCTAATTACAGACAGACAGACAGACAGAATGTTTACATGACACTATACAACAAAGCTCAATTAAAAGCGATCTGCTTGAGCAAAAGTTGCCACACCAAGAAGATCGCCTTAGACGGAATAATCTCAAATTGACAGGAATTCCAGACATAATTACCAACAAAACACTTCAAGAATGTTTTATTAAAAAATTCCTCGATGCATTGGCCACTACAACTGAAATAATAAATATCCAATTATATGACAGATGCCTTAGAACAGCTAAACCTTCTAGTACAGGACCGTCCGACATGCGACCCACGTGAGATCAGCAGCCAGGATCACAAGAGCCGTGTGTGTGTCTAAGTGCTGGAAGCTAGGCATGATGGGACTGTGATCACTGTTTGTTAGCAATCACACTCCTATCGTGCCAAGTCAGCCAATACATGCTGGTATAGGGTGGCTGTAAGTAACAGTCATATTGTAGCCTGTTATGTTGAATGTTGTTGCCTACCAGTATGACAGGACACATCCCGATAGCCTGTAGGAGAATTTAAGGGAAACACAAACAATCACAAAAGACAGCCATCTCTCACTACCTAGGTCCTCTGTAATCAGAATACATACATAGACAGAGGAATAAAAAAAGGCATCTAAGATATAGATAAACAGGATATCAATACACAGGATATATATATCAATAGATAGATAGATAGATAGATAGATAGATAGATAGATAGATAGATAGATAGATATATTATGACACAATACCCCCTTCACTTGATACTCTGTCCATGAATCCTTACTTACACACAGTCTACAAAGCTGCAGAGACGGCTCCGACACAAGGAGAGTAAAAGAAAAGGCTGTGCCTGCTTTGATATTTCACCACAGGCATAACAAGACAAACACACAAAAGCCTTGCTCTCGGGAACTACAGTTGAACGGCTTCTCCGTTCCAACAGACTATATGCAATACATCTACAATTGTACTAGTCTCATGACATAAAGTCATGATTATATTAAGGACACGGAGACTCCTATTATAATGCAATTTCAAAGCTGATCAACCAAACGTTCAGAAAAAGGACAAATAGGGCGAACGTAAAACTCCAAAAATGTAGTGTTGACTGTTGCCTACCTGTATGCCACGACTCATCTAAATAGCCTGTAGAATACGTTCAAGGAAGAGCAATGACAGAACGCAGCCCTGTCAGGTGCCATTATGAATAGGGAAACAGTCCGACAGGAGCCCATGCTGCCTGGTTGAGTAAACCCAACCTTTACTCCCCAGGCAGCAATCCTATTATTATTGGGATCAAGTAAACAATACAGTTCCTACCTGGGCTAACATTGTTTGTTTGACGGCCATCTCTGACTGCCTAAGACCCATTGTGATCAAAATACATAGACAGGGAGAAAGAAACCCTCAAGAAGGAGGTCTGAGAGATGGCGAAAAGAAGATCATCAGTGCTGCCTACCGATATGCCACAGCTCATCCTGTAGGTGAAGTGCAAAGGAGATCATAAAACCGATCACAGGGGACAGCCATGTCGGGTGCCATTATGAATACTGAATGAGGCTGATAACAACATAACAGACAACTGGGAGGAATTGAACAACTTACCGGTGAAGCGGTCAAACTAATTTCCTACATTCATTACTTGTGGGTTAAAGTGGCATCTTATATGCTACTTGCTTTATGATATTCATCATCAGGAAATACTAGTCAAAGGATAATGTGTGGAAAAGAAATGCTATTTCCTGATTATACTTACTTTAAACCTTAGCCAGACATGAATCTATATCAACATTGATACCTTTCAGAAAGCTGGGATAACAGGTTCGAGAAGGTCTTAATGTATGCCTACAACCTTCTTAATACTAAGGCAACGATAATAAACTCAAGACACAATGCCTAGGAAAGATTGCAAAGCTGAGAAAAGACTCTCCTTTTTTACCCACCCCCCCCCACCACCTAAGCAACATGGAAAAGACCTTCATTTAGAGGACAATCTCAATATCATTAATCAAACAGAAGGTGATACTCTACAATCGAGTCCAGCAACTCTAGATACGAAACAATTATCGATACGTAACCGGTTAGCTGAAGCTCTAGCAACTCCTCAACTTGAACAGATGATAAAATATATTCTAGACACCTCTTCACAGCTATAACTGAAAAAAGTACATCATCATCATGAAGAAAAGTTATAGTCGTTGTTGGAATTACAGACAGATTGTCTACAAGATGCTATACAACAAAACTATTAAAACCGAGTTACTT
>VKOC01026910.1:0-20412 GCA_009364415.1 Spea multiplicata
ACATGAATTAATAAAGAAATAAAAATTTCTTACAAGAATATCGTGAAGAATAATGTGATCAGTGTTTTCTTCCACTGAATAAAATGGAACTTTTTCATCTAAAAATGTTTGCAGTAGCAAATGTTTTGATTCCATTATGTCTAATGTAATTTCATTTATTAGGGCCTTTTAACACTTTTGCTTTCTGGCATTTTAATACAAGTAATGTGATAAAAATAATGTTTTATAATTATTTGTATGGCAAATAGTGTGACTCGGGTATGTATAAGGGGTGCGTGTGGGTATAAGAGCTCGACTGCGAGATAAACTATATGGGGCTGGTCTCCAAATGTTTCCAGGGCTGCTTTTCAGTCCAAAATAGAGTGCTGTATTTTTGGGGGTGATTCTCACTGACGCACAGTTCTTTATGCTAGTGAATTCTGATCACCGATAGACATTGGTCAGTGTCTGGGTAACTAAATCAAAGCCTTTCTATTATTTAAACAAAAAACAGTATATATTCTGTATGAACGCATTATATAACAAAGATTGCTTAATGGCCATTTGCACTATGCACCTATAAAGCTGTACAGTTGAAGGAAACGTCAACCCTGACAACAAAATTAACCAAATATTTGATTATTTTCCTTAATATAAACACTTTTAATTAAAGTGAATAAAAAAAAAATAAAAAAATGAATAATGACTACTACTTCATTAATTTTGGGGTCACCTTTTCTTACGGTTTAGCAGTGATGCAGTACAGAAATAGAGGCAAAATATTATGAATTGAATTAGACAAGCAAAGCCTTATAGATACGTTTATATTGGATGAAAGTTGATAGTCGTTAAATAAATGTAAATTTAGAATGTTTTTTCACAAAAACTTGTTTTCTTCTCAGAATCTTTTTATTTTTAATTCCTGGCTCTGATGCCGTGATATGTTTTGTCTGGGGCCACGCTGACCTAGAACTGTAGGAGTCATGGAAGCATTGTATCTTTTCCTTGTTCTCAGGAAAGTCAAGAGCAGTCTATTATTCCTATTAACTTTCTATTTCAATAAGCAAACAAATATGTACCAAAAAATGTTTTGAGCTAAAACATACATATGGTGTTAAGGTGATCCTGGTGCAAAGTTTGAAAAGTGCAACCGATACAATGGACCACTTTTAAACAATTTGCACAATGACAACTTAAGGCATATTGCTGAAAAAAAGAAAATACTATTACTGAAAATTGAACTCCCTAAACTAAAGCTCAGCTAGGTTGACCACCATGTTTTCCAGGTCATATCTAATTTTCATACATTGCTGATCAGCACATGCAGTGTTTGGGATGTATAAAGTCATGGAAGGGAATCCATCACTTGGTTTACGTCTCAATGCAGTGCTTAACAAGTGTTGGTCAACAATACGTTCAAATTATATGTGTCCACATGTGGTCATCCTACGCTCAACACAAGTGCGCTTCATTTTTCTCTCTTTAGCAGATGCCTCTCACATCCGGTCCAGTTAGGGTATTAGATGGACAATATCCACTATAATGAAAAATCATGTTTATTTATACAGTGCCAGAAGGTTCTGTAGCTCTGTTACAGTGGGGGAAAACGGCAACATCTAATCGACAGTTCAAAACAACATTAATTTACATTATAACACGCTGGTACAAAGATATTATATTATACATACATTATATTATACATATTATACATAACCCATACCTCCCAACTTCTACCACCGAGGAACTAGGACCCCGTCGGCAGAGCATGGAAGGCAGCACTACTGCGCATGTGCGGTATGCATTCTCTGTTGTCCCCAACAAATTGTGACTGTAGTTGGTGACATCTGATCTCCCCTGACTTCTCCAAAGAGTTGTAAAATTGATAAGAGGTCTGTGCTGTTACAGCCCAAACCTACACCCACGTGGCCACGCGTTGCCTTGAAGCTGGGCTTCACATGGTGGTTGTTTGGGCAAAGTAGACAGACAGTCCTGCACCAGCCCTCCCTCCAACCCTTGCCCCTCACCTCCAACCCCTCCTCACCTCCTTTCATGTACCCCATCAAAGCTGACCCACTTTGGACACCTGAAATGTTGGGGGTATAGATTATGCACACCCTGTACAAACATTTGCCTGTTTTCTTTGCAATCAAACATTGTTACTAAAATAGAAAGGGTGATTATTTCAAGGCCATGCGAATTTTCAGTGAGGTCAGAGGGAGGACTGTAGACAGGCAAATAATAACTAAAATAATTACTGATATATCTAGAAGATAATAAACACGTCTAACAGAATGGTGCATTCAACAGATAAAGTGTCTTGGGCTATCATCAGGAATTTGTTATATAACCTTGCACTTAATTCTGAGAAATGATTATTATGGAAACCAAGCTATCTTATTCTCTGTACTACTCCCTCTGGGACCATACGGAGAATTCAATCGTACAAAGTCTGAATACGTTTGTCTTTCTGATTTTACATACATTGCCTTTTTTCTTTGTATGGAAGTGTTCTAGTTTATGATTATTATTATTGTTACTTACGGTTTGATTTTGCACCATCATATTCAGTAGTGCTGTACCATGTAAACAGGACATAACAAGTAGTATGTAACATAATTTAACTTACAGAAAGATGGGGTAAGGAGGGCCCTGCTAAACGAGTTTACAATATAAAGGAAGTTAGGGTGTGTTATATGAGAGGTGAAAGTGCCATTGTTAAAGATGGACCAGCCACACCTAGCATTGTCTGAAGGCAGAAGGGGGTATTAGGAAAAGTGGGCTAAGGGAGATGGGAGGAAGGACATCAAGGCGTATTTTTGTAGGCATCTCTAAATAAGTGGGACTTGAGGGACTTTTTGAAGGTCCATAAAGACATGGTTGGATGAGTTTGGTGTGGAGGAACTCTAGTTGCCTGCACAGCGCCCTGACCTCAACCCCATCGAACAGCTTTGGGATGAATTTGAAAGCCGATTGTGAGCCAGACCTTCTTGCCTTACATCAGTGCCTCACCTCGCAAATGCTCTTTTGGTAGGATGACACAAATCACCCCAGACATGCACTAGGATCTTGTGCAGAGCCTTTCCAGATAAGTGGGGGTTGTTATAACTGCAAAGCGTGGGGACTCCATATAAATACCCATGGCTTTGGAATGGGATGTTTTTGAACTCATATAGGTGTGATGGTTAGGTGTCCACATACTTTTGGCCATATAGAGTACTTCCTACAGCTCACAATACAAACTTCTGAAGGTTTTCTCCAGGGTTCATTCTCATGAAAAACATGGATTTATTAACAGATTAGCTCAAGCGCAAAACACGTACAAAGGCAGCTGTTATTTATTGTCTTTTATGAAATCTGACGTGCTAGAAATTAATAATGAACTTGGAACATGTTAAATGGAGTGGGATCGTGAGGACTTGGCCATAAAACATTAATCAGATCTCATTATGTGCAAATGTGGGCATATCTTACATTTATGCGTGTGGCAAATGGCCTATTCCGGCAGCTCCAATAAAGCAGGGATAATAAGAAGAAATAAGAATTATATATCATATACATGGGTGTCCAGGGGGGCAACAGGGGGCATTTGCTGCTAGAATAATAATGACCAATAAATACACAAAGCAAAGTAAGAATTCAGCGCATACCCAGCGAATAGCATTCTAAAAACAGCTGGCAGCTGCTCATCTTGATCATTTTTCATTGTAGATTTCATCCAGGAAAATGGAACACAAATATACGTCTAAGAAGATGTTAGCCAGAACTTTTATTATTACTTTGACTTCTATATTCAATATGGGAAGAAAATCCCATAATAAAAAATCTACAGTGTAGCCTTTAGATAAATCCTGTTATATAAACATTAGCATACCTGGGAACTCTCCGGGTTTGACCTGGAGATTGCCGGGTGAGCCCTGCTTCTCCGGGTTAAGACCCGAATCCTACGGGTTGCGGGAGCGGGGCCTTGACACGCCCATTTTTCCTTTAAATGTGGGTGTTTCCCGCTGCCGTCAGGGAGAACGCCCCTGACATCAGCGGGAACTCCCATTAATTTCAGTGGGACCAGCCACTGACGTCAGTGTGCAGTCCTGGCCGCGTCCCACAAGGGAAGGCTCTGGGTAGCCGGAGCCCAGAAGTTCCCAGGTATGAGGAACTTGAGACAAAAAAACAAAAATCCAAAGTAGTATAAGATAAGGAGTGAAGACGTTCTAGATATTTTATCATATGCAAGAGGATGCCCTGACACGCACAGCAATGTGCAAATACCAAAAATAATCCACCCTGCGCCGAATCCTGAAGAACATCTTTCCAACACATTCTGCCTCTACTTATTCCCCGCCTGCAAGCATATTAATAGATTATTGCAATACTAAAAAGCTAAAACCCTGCATAAAACGAAAGATCCACTAAAAACATACTTCATATCCCATACATATTCACACAAAAATAATGGCTGCTCGGTCGCAATGCTCTCATTTAACTGAGATGGGGGTCAGTGAAAGGAAGGCATGAACATCCCTCTTCTAATGTAACGTAAATTACAGCCTATTCTGACCCGATTAGGAAAAGGATTGCACCTTTATAAATATACAGAATATACACAATTGTAAGCTCGTTTGAGCAGGTCCCTCGTTACTTTTTGTTTCTGTAAGACCAGCATGTTATGCATGCCTCCCAACTGTCTCGATTTTGCCGCTCTGTCCCGCTGAGCTTTACCTCTGTCCCAGTTTTCAACACAGCAGTAGAGTGCGAATGGACAGCAGGATTTGGGACCGCGATCCCGTAGTCCCGATTTCAGTTTAATAATGCATATGCAGAATTGTACGCATGCACAGTAGTGCTGACAGTTTGAGTGACACTCCACCTCCCAAGCTCTATCCGTCCCAAGCTCTGGCGTCCCAATTTGCTGGGGGTAGAAGTTGGGAGGTATGGTGATGCGCTACTTGTTATGTTCGGTTTACCCCACTGTACAGCCCTGCAGAATATTATAGCGCTATATAAAACAATAAATAATAATAGCAACAGTCTGGGGCACTGTGTTTTTCATATACTCTCTTGCAGTGTTATCCTATTGTAGTTACCTACCTGCCTGCTTCATGTTCAGTTGCACACCAGTGGCACTTTAAGGGTTAAAAGTATTCAGTGTATGCTTTTTGATATTGTAACGATAATGACTTTATATTCAATGCATTTTTTTCTCACACACTAATAGGATCGCCGGTTATATATATATATTCACATACTGTTCTACTGCTAAACAAATAATAAGCCTTGTGATACCTTCTGATTTGATATACTTTATACCAGGGATAACTGCTCATACATGGTACCGCTGAAGCAACATTGACATCCAGTGGCTGGATCAGCTAGTTACAAATGTTAAAGTTTGTTTAAACATTTGGATTATTTTTAAGATGATATGTAAGATGTTTAAATAACTTAATTACAAATTTTAAAAAGCGTAAGTTTCAGTAAACATTGAAAAACTGTGGGCTACAAAATTAGTAAGAAGAATGAAACACAATAGTTGTCAATATACCTAGGAACTTTTAGGGTTTTACCCGGAGTCTGGGGGGGTTTTGACCCAGAGTCTCAGGGATTTTTGACCTGGAGTCTCGGGGGGGGGGGGGTTTGACCCGGAGTCTCAGGGTTTTTGGGGCAGATTTG
The DNA here is from genome assembly GCA_009364415.1 of Spea multiplicata. Lineage (NCBI taxonomy): Eukaryota > Metazoa > Chordata > Amphibia > Anura > Pelobatidae > Spea > Spea multiplicata. The sequence goes on from VKOC01026910.1 coordinate 5,647, forward strand.
AAGTCGACTCCTTCCTATTCTACCCTGCTAGGATCATATATATAAGGACACCTGTAAACTTTATGGCTCTGACTACCTGGAGCCCTCCCCTGCTGGATGCAGGCAGGAAGTCCCGCTGACATTAAGGGACACACAGTTGTTTTAAGTGGGAAATGGGCGGGAAGTGGGTCGTGTTTTCTGGTGGCTACCTGGAGAATCAGCGCCTCTCCCAGAGTCTCCGGCCAAAACCTGGAGAGCTCCCGGTACGTATAAAAGACTCTCAGTCAGTGTTTTTGCTACCAGTATGTTATGATTGATATCCCTGCTTGGATACAGGTGACCCAATTAGCTGTGTCTTAATACAGTCAATACAATTCATAATAAGTCAAGACTTCCATGATGACAGGTATTAGAATCATTTGGTTAACGCATTTGAGCTGCTACACAGCATGGCGGCTCATTAGAGGGTTAATCTGTAAAGGGTTTCAGGGTCAGCTCGGTTACAAAGTTCCCCGGTTTGTTATGAAGACATTTATTCTTGGATTTCTTCCTGCCCAAGAGATTGTATTAAAAGCTTTGTGCTCTGCGTGCCACGATGAAATGCCCATTACTCATGACGGCAAACGCAATGTCAATAAGCATGACTCAGGTGCTGCTTGCAGACAAAACAAAGTCGCTGCCAGCTTTTTACAATGCATCTTGTGTACTTGTGTTAGAGAAATAACAGGAGCCGAGGTTACCACCGGGTACGATGCCGATGAGCGCCAAACATTCAAGAAATGGCATGTGCGCACCTAGGGGCTTCCTGGCTGCAGCTACCCCCCCCTGAACGATGCGGGTCGCGGGTTGCGGGTTAAGAGGTCCCGCTGACCTTGCAGGGGTCCCACTGACGCTGTGGGACATGCGCAACAGTTGAAGGGTAAGTGGGCAGGAAGTGGGGCGTATGTACCCTGCAGTGTCCCAGAGACTCCAGGTGAAACCCAGAGAGTTCCCAGGTATGGTCAACAAAATCAAGAGTTTTTGAAATTCCACATCATAAATGGTTTTGCTATTTATTTATTTTTACTATTTAAAGACCAATAACCCAAAATTCTAGAGCAAGATAATCACTCCCGCCGGGAGTCTCCCGGCAATAAAGAAATAAAAACGCAAAATGAATCTGCCTCATAATATTTCCATCGCGCCCTCTTTAGCCCAGCCCACAACCTGCGTATTTTCTAGTGATGCAGCTGCGGCCATTTTAAGACCGGGCAAAACACTGCAACAACACACGCACTTATACATTTGTTTGTGGGCTTAATAAAAATTGATTCGTCGTTTCCTGACAGCGAAGAGACGCATTAATAACGCACCAATAACAAAGCTGCAAATAGCCACGTTTATTTAACCAATACTGACGTTATACGTATCCATTTCTTGCCCTCCTCAAACATGATACCGATTAGCCAGTTCTCTGCTTTGCGTCTCTCTGACCGCTGTAGAAAACTAGAAACTACATCTCCCAGCATGCCTAACGGGAGTAGTGGAAAGTGACGGGTGCCGCCGAGGCTCATTGTGTGCTGGTGCAGGAGACTAGCAAGAGAACGCTCGAGCTTGAGCAGGAATTCTGACTGTCCTCTCTACGATACCATGGATAACACTGGCAAGGAGCGAGAGGCCGTGCAGCTAATGGCCGAGGCGGAGAAGAGGGTCAAGTCATCGCAGTCGTTCCTTAGGGGTCTCTTCGGGTGAGAGAACCGACGAGCAGGGAGGGAGAGGCCCGTGGAGTGAGTGTGGTGTGAGCGCAGCACCGATAAGGGAGTGGTGCTGGTGACATCCAGACATTTGGGATATAGCGCGATGACTGGCAGAAACGCTAAATGTGTCCCCGTCTGTCTGACTACAATTCCCATCATTCACCATTAGCTTGATTGCTGCAGTCACCCAGCCCTGCACTGGTGTCATCCATTAACAGTGTCAGTACCCCTGATTTACTTCCATGGTCGCCCAAGCCCAGTATAGACTAGTATAGCCCACAGTTATTGAATGATTTGATCGCACCTTAATATAATATAATAACAAATTGTTTCCTTACTTCAGGCCACAGAGCACGGGTTACATGTGCAAAATAACACGCATACACCGTATGTAAAGGATTAGAAAGTCGCCATTTATGTGATCTCCATATTAACCCCTTCAACGTTGCCTAAATCCGCACTCCTTTCTTTCTTATACGATGGAGGTCCATTACCTACCGGCCTTTATTACGGATTTCATGGGCAGGGATGAAATGGGCTGGATCTGCTAAGTAAGATGTCAGCCATGTTTTGTAGGCATTGCCGGTCAGTGGTGTTTCCGTGGTGACTGCACATGACGTTGTTTTGTTTTTTGTGTTAAAATCTAATTTCCAAGGTCCATTTATATTCGTTCATGTTTGCCTGTCTACGGTTTTCTTTTGTTTTCCAATCTGTTGATCAAAGACAGATGACTTTATGCTGAGAACATTAATTCATGCTTTAGTTTTGCATCGCTTTTCCCCAAAACACGCGAACATGGCTTGGTAAGGCGTGATGTGATTGTGCCCGTACGCGTTCCCTAGAAAGTATGGGTTGCATGTGTTATTTTGGTGATAAAATGATTTAATATAGCTACCGTGTTAAAAAAAAAAAGATTTTAGTATTTCATGTCGGTTCATTGGGTCCTAGACAGGGGGGTGAATATGAGAACTTTTAACATAACATCCCTTCCAGATTCCCATCTAATTGTATAATTCTGTAACGTCCTTTTATATTTATAAATATGTGTATATATAATATATAATATAATATATAATATAGCACTACAGTATCTGCTGGCGCTGTATAAATAAACTAAACGTAGTGTTATCATGATGTCTGGCCCACTGATTCCCCTTTCCCTTCTGGTATAATATTATGAGTATGATAATCCTATTGTTACATTTATCCCAAAATTCTGATGCTGAAAGGTTTGTAAGGTTTGTGATATTTGTATCTTGTTTTTATATCTTGTTGTTATAGCTTTGTCATCTTGTATCGCTGTCTGCTTTTGCACAGCTTGTTTTTCTCCTTTTCAGCCATAGAAATATATAATAATATATATGCAGCAGGTATGTTTCTTTTTTTAGTGGCAGACACGGTATATAAAAAAAGTCTTTCTGGATTAGACGCACTGGAACCTACTATTCCTTTGCGGTGTTCAGAGTAACGAATGCCCTCGCTGAGCCGAATCATTCATTGTTCCTTCACCCCTGGCTTCTCTTCTACTTTTGGAAAATGAAACCATAAAAAGGGCTTGGATGGGAAATCTTAATTTTAACTCCGCGAAAGGACGCAGCGCGGCGTCAGTACGTTTATTCAGTTGTTTTGCATTATGTCTGATTACCTGGCCTTTCCTTGCGAGATTAGTTTGCCGTTTGCATTCAGATTAAAAGCCCTGTCGTCGGTATGATGGAATACTCCTGGCGCGCACTAGGACATCCCTTGTTGCACGTTCCCGAGGGGTTGGCGGCTGTAGCTGGCTTTTTTTTTTTGTGTGATATCTCCTTCCAAAACAAAAAAGGGACTTAAGGGAACATTTAGGTTGGTCACAAATCTCGGTAAAGATGCTGGTTCCAAAAAAAGAAAAGGGGAGGAATAAACGATACATGATGTGGTTTGTTTTGGACAATGTTAAAGAGACAGCAGCATTAATGTGAAACGTGGGTTAGATTATTGAAAAATTGTAAGAATTTTTTGTTGTAAATCTCACTAATTACAGTTAGAATTCAGTTCCGTTCATGATAAAGGATGCCAGATACGGAGAACTGATGTGGTCCTCCAAGCATTATGGGTCCTGGTCCTCCAAGCATTAGGGGTCCTGGTCCTCCATGCATTATGGGTCACTTCTTTCTATATGACATAAGTTATTGAAGCCCTTCTGAAAGCATTATTATAAACATGATTTCTATTGTCAATAATTTCCCAAATCAAGACCATTCCTTGTTCATAATGGCCGTATGACACAAAAGCAAACACATATAGAATCTGAAAGGCTTCTCGAAATTGGAACAAAAATTCTTATAAAATGTAAAAAAAAAAAAAACGCACAGCAGAACATTACCCAGGAAAGACTAAGGGAACTCAATATGTATAGCTTGGAGAAAATATATATTTTTAAATTTATTCATAATCAAAATTTCATTTCAATTGAATCTGAGGCTCAGAGGCAATGATAGGAAGTTTTACTTTACCAGGAGGGTGGTAGATACGTTGAACGGCCTCCTAGCAGAAGTGGCAAGGTTAATACAGTGCGGTACTTTAAGCATGCATGAGATTGGTATAAAGCTATTCTGAATATAAATTTAGGTTAAACTCATACCATGACCAAGATTAATGTTTGAGTCTTTGTAGCATGGAAAATAGACGACGGGATGCGCCGAATGGTTCTTACTTACCACCGTCAAATTCCATTTTTTTTTTACAGTGTATTTTTTCTTTTTGTGAGGGTGTCAGTAACTTGTGCAAAGTGGTTTGTGATTCTTAGAAATACAAATTTATTTTGGTACTTTATGAATCGCTCGTTTGAGCCAGGCCCTCCTCACTTGTTGTCTCTGTAAGTCAATTTGTTATGTTATATATTACTTGTTATGTCCTGTCTACCCGTTGTACAGCGCTCCGGAATTTGAGGGCGCTATATAAAACAATAAATAGTAATACTTTGCCCCCGGACTGTTTTATATGAACCATTGGTACAACCCCACTTATCACCATAAACTCTGACTCCAGTAATAGTTCATATTTGGGCTTGGATTTTGGTTTATTTATTGATAACATCAAACATTTGTAACATAAATCCAAAGCGTGCCGTATTGACAAGAAGTTGTGAAACATGTTTACTTATGTTACTTACCTTATTTTGTACTGATATCATTACATATCACACTTAACAAAAGTATCTGCTCCGTTTTCAGTGGCAACACAAAAGTCGAAGAAGCCTGTGACATGTACGCCAGAGCAGCCAACATGTTCAAGATGGTTAAGAATTGGAGCGGTATGTAGAACTTCCAATCTTATACAAAATAAACACGGCCCATATAGACACCACGATCATCACCCCATATTGCATTACAATCACCCCCCTCCATCTTCATGCCCCCTAACATAACTTCTCATCTCCATATCCACCTGGAATTATTTGCCTGCTGTTAAAAGTACTCCTTTTGTATTATAAACACCTTACAAAGTACTGTTTATCGTGAATGATGTCATTATTGTTAATCTGTTTCTAGCTGCAGGAAATGCATTTTGTCAGGCGGCCAAACTCCATATGCAGCTACAAAGCAAACACGATGCAGCGACAAGTTTTGTAGATGCAGGAAATGCATACAAGAAAGCAGATCCTCAAGGTGAGAGCTCACATACGTGTTCTAGGCTGGGGCTGCTTGTATAAACCTTCCATATATGTTACTTTGATACAGGGATAGGCAAAGTGTCCATGCAAGGACACCAGTATCTGTGTTGCGAAGGTCTAGAGAACATCATTAAGTTGTCCACCACATACCCCTGTAAATGTTCATCATGAGCAATGTTAGTGCCTACCACTGCCTTGATAAAGGTCCATTTATTGGGACAAAAAATAAACCATAAACCTTGTTGTTGCTTGAGTCAAGTAAACTTTTATTTATAAAAGTTGGTAGACTTGTAGTTTCATCTTACTGACTTCATTATACATTATGAAGGACCAACCCCAGTGAGCTTTCGCTCCAACAATCACATTTATGGCCCTATATAAAGCATGTTTCCCATGATCAATGTGTAAGAGAATTCCCCGGTGAGGGGAACTCTGATCTCTGACAGCCGGGGAAGGTCTGCGCGATGGATGCAGACAAACCCCCGCAGCTAACAGCACCTCCTCCCGGCTGAAGTGGAAGTTGTCTACGCGCCGCCCTGGCTACACACCGAGGAGACCACAGGAGACCTGTTTGAGGTCTGATTATAAGGCGACCCCGATTGTGACACGAGGGGTATTTTTCAGTGCATTTGCTCTGAAAAAACCTAGTCTTATAATTGAGCAAATACAGTATTATTTATTGATCATCATGTTTCACAGCCCTGTACAATGGGATCTTCCCATTTGTGTAATCCCCGTGCACACACACTCTTTTATCTGGCAGCAGTAAACTAGACTTCTGGTCCATATCCTTTCGATATCCTTCTATGTCTGAACCAGTGAACTAATTATGTATTAATTACACAATATTGTCATAATGGATACAAATTTGCAAATAAAGGAAACTTTGTAATGCTGCTATGACCAGTGATGTAATTGAAGGATTGTTGGCTGAGATGTTTTTTTATATTGTCTTTCTTAATGCAATCAGAGGCCATCAACTGCTTAAACGCAGCCATCGATATTTACACAGATATGGTAAGGAGCAGTGGGAATGGGAAGGTTAGCTGTCACTCTGTGTTATAGTTGGTCAGGACAAGAGGACAGCATTTCTTGGAAGCTAGAATTACTTGTTTTATTCATTGTACGTAGTGATCATTGTATAAACCCACAAACATGTTAATAAATTAACACTTGGGAAATGTGCCCTTTTGACTAAGATCTGTCTCTTTTAAAACACATGTTAGTTTCACTATGTCATGATCTACATAAATCATTTTGTGGCAACAAAAAGTAAGTGTACCCTCTGGAATTACCTAATTTTGTACATTAATTGTTCATAAAATGTGATCTGATCTAAATCTAAGTGGCATGTATAAACAAAAACAATGTGCTTAACCTAATAACACACGAACAAGGATAATCATTTATGTCATTATTGAACACATCCATTAAACATTCGCAGTGCTGATGGAAAAAGTAAGTGAACTATTGGATTTTATAACTGGTTGAACTCATTTGGCAGCTATAATCTCAATCGCTTCCGGGAGCTGCGGATCCGACCTGCACTACGTTTTACACCGTTCTTCCTTACAGAACTGCTTAAGTTCAGCCACATTGATAGGATGTCTGGTGTGAACGGCTCTCTCGTGGTCATTCTACTGCATTACCAATGGGTTAAGGACTGGGCCATCTCAAAAGGCTTTTTTTTTTTTTTTTTTTTTTTTTTTTTAACCATTCTGAATTTAGTTCCATGTATAATGCAGCAAGTCAAGGACCCTAAACAACTTCTGAGCTTCAGCTGGCAGACGGCCACCCTGACATTATCATGTAGCATTGTGGAGTGTTCAAGGTGCTCTTTGGCAAAGTTCAACCAAACAGCGATGTTAAATTAGAGAGTGGCAGATTTCTCCGTGTTGTCCTGCCATGGAGTCTATGGCTGTTCAATGTTTTGCATGTTGTGGCAAACTCATGTTAACCAGTTCCAATGATTCCTTCAAGCCTTTGGCTGTTGCTCAAAGGTCTTCTTTTTTTTTTTTTTTTTTTTTTTACCTCCTTAAGCATTCTGCGTTGTACCTTTGGAGTCCTCTTGGCTGGGCATCCCCTAATTAGAGTAGCCACCATTCCACATTGTCTCCATTTATAAACAATTTGTTTAACTGTGGACTGATAGATATGTAATGTGGTTCGCAGCAGCAGATGCTTCTTGAGAATAGCAAACATAAAATGTTTCAATTTTTTTTATGTTAAAGTAGCTCTAAAACACACCTTCATTCTTGTTTCATTGATTGGACTCCAGGTTTTCTAACTCCTGACGCCAACTAGCTTTTGTTGAAGTGATTAGCAGTGTGTATTTATTGTGGACAAGAATCGAATACAATCGTTTCTGTATTCTTAGTTAAAACAGATTGTGTTTGTTCATTATTGTACCTTAGGTGAAGATCACATTTAGAGACAAATGTATACATAACTACTGGTAATTCCAAAGCATTCACTTATTCTTGCCACTATATTTAATTTGAGTGTTATCTATGTAGAGGTTTATACTGCTGTGGAGTATTTATTTCAGAAGTTACAGCACGTGATAACATGTAATCATTCCAGAGAGATTACACTCTTCATCCACAGTATAAATCTCTTGGAAGCCATCAGATTACAATCCTTCATTTGTTAGTCTTTTCTTTGTATAGATATACATTGTATTATGATTGGGGAACATTGTAAATATTGTATTTGTCTTTTTGTTGCATGAATCAGGGTGACTCAAACTCCTTAACACATAAAACACGTTCTTATTCACAGTTCAGTGGCCATTGCTGCTGTTATTGTTTTCTTTAAATGTATAAATGATTTGATTTATTTCTGATAATTTTCCTTGTAGCCTCAGATGCTGGTACATTTTATACTTTATATTATGCTTACATTTAATATTTTTTTATCTGTAACAGGGGAGGTTTACAATTGCTGCAAAGCATCATATTACAATTGCGGAGATATATGAGACTGAGCTGGTAGACATTGAAAAGGTAAGGTCTTGGCTGCTTGTTCGATGTCTTTGGTATGAAGCAAGATTATTTTTTTTCCCCTGGCAATTCCTTGCAAAGTTAGTGAAGAAAATACCATGAACATGAGCAGCAGCCACATCTCCTGCGTGTTTTTCATGTGATGAAGAGAATAATAAAATGACAGCTATACTATTTTATTTAATATGCTTAATACGCTAGAGTGCGCAGTTGATGTTTTTTCTAAATGGATAAGCAAGTTTAGCGCCTTCTGCTTGACCATAGTGAGACTTGGCTGTTACTAACCTGGTGTGCTGCTGCTCCTAGGATATGAGTGTAATAATAACTGTATTCGTTGTGTCCCCTGTTAGGCAATTGCACATTATGAGCAGTCCGCGGATTACTACAAGGGGGAAGAATCAAACAGGCAAGTGCATAGATCCTTGTTTTATTATTACTTTGTTTATATTTTATCGATTTTAATATCTAAAATTTTATCTGTCATAACTTCCAGATAGTTTCTGTAAAATTTAGCGCGGAAGCTCTGTCTCTTTGTGCTAACGAAAACCATCATATAGACTAATAAGAATATCAGAAGTGAGGTGCAAGAAAAAGCAAAGTGATTCTAACATCTAGTAATTTAAAAGTCCTTGGCAGTTTATGTTCTTGTTGCACCAATGGCAGATGGAAATTAAATGTATTCATTCTAATATATATAATTATTGATCTGAATCAATAGGCATTTTTTCTTCTACCTCTTAAATAAAAACTAGTTGTTCAAAGAGTGAAGACCAAGGTGACATAATACTTTGTTTTTTAGGGTATCACTGCTCTGGACTTGGAAATGTAGGGTATATTTTTAAGTAAAATATGGTGATTGCATTTGTATAACAAAAATCCACTGACAGGTATTTGGGTTTCATGTTTCAAAATTGCTCGGGAAAAGTGTAGAATTCTTAACATCATCGTATTACTTTTGTAATGGAGAACAATTGACAAATAGCAGTCTGTGTGCTGAATGGGATGGTTTTTGTGAATACAGCATTTTTCTTTGTTAAATTAATATTAATTTTTTTGTGATCTGTAATGCATTTATACCATTTCCTATCTGTAATGTATTCAAACCTCTTTTCAGCTCTGCTAACAAGTGCCTCCTGAAAGTAGCTGGATATACAGCACAATTGGAGCAGTATCAAAAGGCTATTGAAATATATGAACAGGTTTGTGCATTTGTTGAGTTGTACAATACTGAGCAAAGACAAGCCTCTCGTTAAAACCATTCCATATCTTTACCTGGTTTAAGTGCGGAATTTGTTATGCAGGAAACTTGTCTGTGATCAATGGGGGAATATAAATGTATTGAAATAATACATAAATAATCTGTGACAGGTGTTTTATTAATGGGGAAATCATCAGAAGTAGATTTCGCCCAGTGTCATGGTTCAAAAGAATGCTGGAAATGCCCAAAATCATTACAAAAGCACTTTTTATGCTATTCATAAAAAGTGCTCCATCTTATGTCAGCAACCCATGTAGATATCCTTGCTCATGTAGAATTTGCCCATTTTACAAAGGAATCTCACACCCTAGGGTCTGGATCTTTTTCCACTCTTAATCATAAACTTGTTCAACCATAATTTCCCGTTTCCCATAATTTATGTGCATCAACATCTCGCTGCTGATGCAAAACTCTCGGAGCTATTCTAACATTCGATGGTCTTTTTAGGACATGGTAGTACACCTTGATGTGCCATGTGGTGAAGATCAAACGCTCATAAATGAAACCGTAGCTACAGTGTGGTGAAAAAGTGTTTGCGCTTCCCGATTTATTCTATTTTTGCATTTTTTTTTAATTTTATTATAAATCAACCGATTAACCACATATAATTGATAAATGGGTTCAGCTTCACTAGACACAACCAGGGATGATTACTGTTGGCCCTGTTGATTCTCATTATCTAATAAATAGAAGGAAATCAATTTGCAAAGTAGAACAGGCTAAATGGTCTCAAAAGATGAAGAAATTCAAGAACATGAGAAGCAAAGTCATTGACTTTATGTAACAAAGCCATTTCTAAGGCTCTGGAACTCTAGTGAACCATGATATGAGCCATTATCTACACACGGAGAAAACTCATAACAGTGCTAAAACTTAACATGAGCAGCTTGTCTACCAAAATTGCTCCAGAAAAGATGACATTTTGTAAAACTCTATAACGTGGCTGCACATTGGATAATGTATTCTGATTGTAATCTCACCTAGGTTGGCGCAAGTGCAATGGATAATCCTTTGCTAAAGTACAGCGCAAAAGAATATTTCTTCAAAGCCGCCCTCTGCCATTTTATTGTAGATGAACTAAACGCTAAGGTACCGTATTTCTGGATTCATTTTTTATTTCTCCCGGATAGTGGGAAATTAATTTTGCATGTGTTGCTTAGTACCATCTGGAGTACAGCTTGTTGGTCACGTGTATGATTAGCACACGCCGTTCTTGTGTTCATCTGTGAAATTCCCTCTGTTTTGCAGCTGGCAGTAGAGAAGTACGAAGAAATGTTTCCTGCATTTTCAGATTCTAGGGAATGCCAACTTTTGAAGGTATAAATCAAGAACGTGCAAGGTTTGGTGGCGGGGAAGAATTGGAGGTTAGGGTTGAAAAACATGGGGTGGGCTTCACTACCAGATATTGGCATGATGTCCATGGGAACTCAGATTAAGACGGCGTGTTCCCACAGTTTGACCAGAACGTGTCTGCAGAAAAGCTGGTAAGCATTGTGGTAAGATATGCTCTGGTACCAGGACAGAAGGCTAATGATTCCGCATAGAGACAAGGAAGGAACACATATACTGGGAAGTAGCCATAGAAATCTTAAAAATGGTGAGAAAATGTGCAGAATAAGGAAAAACATGCTATCTCTGTGTTTTTATTGATAAAGTTTGCTTTAGAACAGAACAGCAAGGGAGACGTGAGAATGATTTAGTGCAGTGTTTTGTCTATTGGATTGAACTCAATACCTATATAATTTTTTTACAGAAATTATTAGAGGCCCATGAAGAGCAGAACTGCGATGCATACACCGAGGCAGTAAGTAGAATATTTAATCTGGGTAAAACACATGGATGTAGGTGTACATATAGATACATGTAAATTATCCTTGCTGCCGCTTGGCCATTTACAAATAATTGTTGTTCTTAGATGAAGGGGTCAGCTAGGGTAGAGATTGATGCAACCTGCTGCTCCACATCACCTTCGCTATAGCCAAATCACCCTCACCCAAGTAGTCCCTCTTCGTCTGTCTCATTCCTCTTCAACCTCCTAATAGTTTGTAAGCGTGTAAACTATGGAATCTCAATATGTATACCTTGGAGGAGAGAAGACAAAAAGGTGATGGAAAGATTTAAATTCATTAAAGCTCACATTAAGAAGTACATTTATAAAGGCTTTGTTCAGAAACCATTTATATGATCATATCGAATTTCCTATAAAGAAAAAAAAAATATGGCAATTTTTTTTAGTTTGAAAAATCTTTTACTCATCTACAAAACCTAATGAAAAAACCTGCAGAACAGATTGTACTATTTGTCCTGAGTTTAGAAATACCCAATGTTTTCATATGTTTTTGCATTTTTTGCAAGTTGTAGTGTTTTGCTCTTTCAAAACCATTTTTTCCCAAATCTCATAATCCTGCCCCATGTCCTATTTAGGACATCTTTGAAGCTGGCCAATTCAGTTTACCCATCAAGCCATATATTTTTGAAAACTAGGCACTCAAGGGTAAATGGTAATTCTATCACCAGCCTTTTTTGTGTTTTTTTTTTTGTTTTTGTCAATTAATACCACAATATCGATTCCTGGAGTACAAAAACACACATTGTACTTCAGATTTCGACATTTAAGCGAAGAAAACTGATCTCAGATAGATTTCTAAGCTGATTTAACGCCATAACGTCATTGGATGTTAACTGTCTGTTTTTGCGTGACATGTCTGGCATGCCATTGGTCGTTAAGTGGTTAATATAAGCTCACCCCTGCCAGACAGCCTGTTTACCAGATAGACCTTAGTCTAGAATACCCTTGAAAATAAAAAATGTTTTTTTTTTTTTGTGCCAGTGTTTCTTTTTATGTACTTTGCATCAGTGATTCCATCAGTTGTGAAACTTCAGCTACTTAGGGTCATGGGGTTACTCCTGGCATAGTGAACTTAAAGGTGAAGCGCCCCTTGTTTCCTAGTCTTTAATGTACAATGACATGTTTCCATTCATATTTTTGGGTGGGTTTTACATTTTTTTTTTTGTTCCAGGTTAAAGAATTTGATTCAATATCTCGCTTGGATCAATGGCTGACCACTATGTTACTTCGTATAAAGAAATCATTTCAAGGAGATGTTGATGGAGACCTGAAATGAAGTGAAGTATATACAACAAACCCTCCTTCCCACTTTGTTTTTTTAAATTAATTATATATATATATTTATTTTGGTTTCCCGAAGATATTCCTTGTCATTTTTGCAGATTCACAATAACTGATAATGCAACACTTTGTGTAATGTGTCCTGCAGACATTTATTATTTTTGGGTCTGAAAAGCTGTTATTGAGAGACTATTAGAGAATATTAAATGTTTGGTCAAATATCTTATTTACTACATAAAATAAGTTATTCATTAATAATACATAAAATAATATACTACAAATAATAAATACAATGTAAATGTAGGCACTTTCCCCATATGGTGGCCACAAATAGCCATCTACAGGTCCAAATTGTTTAGGAAGCCTGTAAGTAAATGTATACTTCATGTCTCAGTTTGTGACTGCATTTAAAGCCGTGGGTGCAGACATTCTTGAGACAATGAGTGTTTAGATTAAAAAGGCAAAAAAAACTAAGAAGTAGCTGCTTCTGAATACTATATACTTCTGGTTTATTTCCTATACCCTTGTTTTGTTTAGAGCTTTTTCTTTTGAAACATTGGGTGTATTTTCTTAATAGAAAAATCAATCAGTTGGGATGTTACTGTAGAAGACGTGCGAACATAAATGTTTCACCTGACCAGCTAGCTTATTAAATTCTTGCAAAAGCCAACAGTACTGATAGCAGACTTTGCTCACAGTTCAAATGGATCCCCCCCCCCAAAAAAAGGAGATTTAATTCCTTTCTAGTTATGGATTATTGGCTATAATGTCTGGTCCTATAAAGAAGATTAGGGTATTATTAATATTATTATTTTATATAGTGCCATCAAATTCCGTAGCGCTGTACAATGGGTAGACAGGAATAACAAGTAGTATGTAACATAACAAATTGACTTACAGAGACAACAGGTGAGGAGGGCCCTGTATGAAGGATAGTCAAGTTTGATTATGCATAATTAGTACATAATTACCCTTGATATCATATTTAGGTATTTAGAATTTTCCAAAAGGAATGTTTATATGGAATGCTGGAATTCTCAACTGGATTATTACTATTAACCCTTGTTCTTCATCTATTGGTTTCACGCGCATCGTTGTTGGTTTTTTATTTATACCTTTTTATTTTTAATTTGAGATGATCTAAAACAGTATTTTTGCACACTTGTGAAAATATGCATATTGTGTTTCAATGTCACAAAATACCTTAGGCACCAGTTTTTTTTGTATCGTAAATGTGGTCTTCTGTATCTTAGTAGACACTTGGTAGACTTTGTTAATGTGTTGTGGATGGCATGTATGTGTCAACTATTGTAAAATGTGGTGCCGCACTTTCAAATGATACAACTGACAATCTGTCTTCCTTTTTTGTGTCTCATGTAATCAATAAATCCCAAGGAGAAAATTAAATGTCTGTGGCTTTTTTATTTTTGTTATGTTTGCATCATCTTGTTAATAATGTTAATTATATACAATAGCATTCCTGAACCTGATTCCTTACCACACTGCCTGTGGTTAATAGAATAGCTCGGTTTTATTCACCAGCTCGGACACTCTGACTAATGAAAGTCTGTGTTGGAATGGACTTTGTTCGTGCTTCTGTCTAAATATCACGTGATCAACAACGTTTTCAGATAAAGGACATTAAAAGAAGCAAATTGAGATGAAACTAGGTTTTTTTGAGTGCTGACCTACATTATTGTATAGAACACTGGGTTTATGCCTAAGGAGTATTTTGGTGGAATAGGATTGGTTCTAACCGCTTTCGATTTGATGAGAGCATAGGGCGAGGAAATAATACATTCTGTGTGTCAGCCAGCAATAATGAACCCAGTCCTGGGAATGTTAAGCTCCTGACTAATGCTAACAACATTTTGGGTGAAATAATATTTCTTCAAAAATTAGTTCCTAAAATACAATTTAGACAAAAGCTTGGATTTTCTCAGCCTGGTGTAGCTGATAGTTCATGATCTCAACCCCTGTCTGTAAATCATAATCTCTCTCCGCAACAG
>VKOC01026911.1:0-11647 GCA_009364415.1 Spea multiplicata
GATACAGCTGCCTAGAAACTCCCTTCAGCAAGCACCAGCATATCGTGACGTCACCATCAAAGCGCCGATCCCGTGACTCCTCCCTTCAATGCGGCATTCCCTTCCCCCAGTCCATAGGGAGAAGTAAAATCACGTGACTTGCTGTGACGCTTCTGTCGCTCAAAGGAATGGGCAAATACCGTAACCGTAACCAACGAAAATATAAAACAAGAGACGCCATGTAAACATTGGAAATAAAGTACATAAACACATTTAAATTACAGAGGGGGGGGTGTAATAATCCTGCGCCACTGAATACATTGTAGTAGGGATTTATGAATACTGAGATTAAATGTCGGCACAAATACCGATAGCTATGATATGACGTACTGGATAAAACTCCGGCATGCATCAATCTGCTGAGAAAATAACCTTTTAGCACTGAAAGAATATGTTTGCCCTCAGTAACAATGGCGGGTGGGCGGTGTCAGAACGCGTCAGCGACGTGCTGTGCAAAGCTACCGACGGGAGAGAAGGAAGGGGGAGTTGATGCTGTGTGGTGATCTTGCGGTAAGGGAATTATTATTGGTATTCATTTTATATTATTATCTAATTATTATTTTATATTATATAATGTTTTAGCTGGTCTGTTATTTGTAAGGAAGGAACTGGGTGTTCCTTGGATCTGTAGCTCGGGTTCATTCCTCTGTATTGTGATTATGAGGTATTTCGCCGGGCAGTGACAGGACTGTTTCACGGTGTTCGAGGATTTAAGACGTTTTTATGTTGACTATTATGACACCTGTGCGTTTGCTGCTGTGTTGTGTAAATGCTGAATATAACACCGGCAAGCCTTTTCCACCACTGTTGTGCTTTGATGTCGTTGGCTGACTTTGTCTAGCAACCGATACACAACCCAGCCTATTCAATATCTTCTTATTATATTGTATTTACCGTATATAGCACCAGATCTTCCCCTAGAACTGACAGATTAACACAGACTGATACATTGCGCATTGATACCGTGTGTGTCTGTCTGTGTGTCTGTGTGTCTGTGTCTGTGTGTGTCTGTCTGTCACTGTGTCTGTGTGTGTGTGTGTCTGTCTGTGTGTGTGTCTGTGTGTCTGTCTGTGTGTCTGTCTGTCTGTGTGTGTGTCTGTGTGTGTGTGTGTCTGTGTGTGTGTGTCTGTGTGTATTTCTTACATTTTGTCTGAGAAATTAAAATTCAGAATTAGATGTTCATCTACACAATCCGGGCGAGGGTTGTATGGATAATAAATGACCGGGTGGGGGTGGTAAAAATGTCATTTAAGCATAATCGTAACCCTACGTACCTAACGCAAAGGCCGGATGTTCTGGCAGGATAGTGAAACGAATGTACCTGTGATGATGATAGCGATGCTTGGCAGCGTTATGCTTGCTCGTGTTACTCAGCCTTTGCGTTCTGCTCTTTAGGTTGTGAATCATTTCCACAGGAAGCTTTCTAATTACTGACAGCAGTGCAACCGCTATTTCTGTTTTATTAAGACGTAGACGTGTTTGCTCTTAAGGCTTGACAGTGCAGGTAGCGCCATTAGTAAGTCCTCCGGTGGTTCCAATGTCCAGCTATATTTCTCTCCCTTTTTCTCGGAGCGCAGAATGCTGTGCTGTGGGTATTGTACAGCCGGGTAGTCACAGTAATGTGTAATTAATCAGCGGAAATGTGTTTATGAATGAAACAGCTTGCATAAAACACCTGCCTTTAGCCACTCTTAAAACAAGTGTCCCTTTTTTGCTGTTTTCATTAATAGGAAGTATGCTTAAATTAATAAAGGATGGCAGCTTAAAGGCTGATAATATTACATAAAGTATGATCTCCCATCTATCAACACTTAGTGCTGATTCATGCGAGATCATACTGTCTAAAGGGTTGATCTGCCTTCTTGGTCTGTCCCCTTCCACACCGCAAATGCGCTCTCTACATAAAAAAAAACCAGTTCATTGATGATGCTGAGTTTTCCATAATCCACTCGTATTGTAGAGCCAAGTGCCTAGCACCCTGGGCAAAAGAGCAAAAGAGCCGCTTTTCATATTCCTGATAAACCCTTGACTGGATTGCGCAAACGGCTATATGTGAATTTACATAGCATTGACTGGGTCCGCTGCTGAGCAGTGGGGTGAAGCTGCAGCTGGCTGCTGTATGGACAGCGCCGATATACTTCGTTTTTACAGAGTAAGGTGGTTTAAAGGTACATGACAGCCATACGTTTTGCTTTACCTTTTAACTTTTTTGAGTGATTCATCGGAATCATCTTTATATATTTATGATGATCCCCTGTCTCCTAGCTCATTTGGCTGAACAAATCTCCTGCTCAGCAGTTCGCACTAAGACCCCTGTGTTTCATGCACTCTTTTCCTGCCAGTGAGAAGGTGAGGATGTTTGTGGCAGTAGTCTGTACGTTTAAAAAAAAAAGTATTACGTAGAAGAATGTTTGCGCATTTGTACCCTTGAGATATTATTGTGGCTTCTCATTTCTCTTTGCAGAAGAGTGCTGGAGCCATCTGTGTCCATATGAAGCAATAGGGTCCTCACTGTTAGTAAGGATCCCACTGTGCTTTATGGAAACAACCATAATGTTCGTTTATGTTCTAAAGTCAACAGGCCGCTAGCACAATGAAAATATCTGACAACTTCTGCATTTGTTGGCATTATTTACATGGTGGTAACACTACAATATGTCTATGGGAAAAGCAGGTCTTCTGGCTTGCTTGGTGGTTTGGACAAGTGTTTAAGAATGCCCCCTTAATTCCATTACCTTAACCGCACTACAATATATGTCATATGAGCTTCCGCAAAGAAAGCAGATTAAAATGCATGGAGAAGCTGCAGCTCCCCACCTCCTTCAGGGTCCATTGATTCTTGTTAGACATCCCACTGGCATTTGAGTTGGAGCTGAGAGGTGGTAAGGATATCGTGTAAACAGATTTGTCCCCCCATGTATTTGCAAGGGACCTAGCTGTCATATGCGTTAAAGTACATATAATGACTTTAGTGTCTGTTTTAGTATGTGATTTACATGAGCTGTAATCTCCACCATAAGATCAGCTTCCTGCCAAACCTAAAATATACATTTCTTCTTTTAATTTAGCTAATATGTTTAAAATGCCGTATAACATGTAGAATGCCATGCCTAAATACGCATCTCCTGTATCATGATGAGATAAATGAATGTTAGATGATTAAATGGAATGCATCTGTGTGATTATTCAAGTTAAAAAAAAAAAACACAGAGCTTAACATTTACCAAACGAATGATCAAGTAGATAGTTATTTTCTGTTTGCGGGGCCGATCAGCTGTTCAGCATGTGATAAGTCTGGAGACTTTGAATTTATTATAACGGCTCTGCTTATTAATGCCCAGTAGCAGAGGATGTGGGAATTCCAGAGAAAAAGTATTCTTGTAAATGTTACATTCAAATGATCGCTACCACTCTTAATCTCTTATATTTTGTGTTATTTAAACTAATGTTTGTGGGAAAACATGTAATCTTGCAGTTAGTGTGTTTCCTTTTCTTATTTGCAAATAAGTTGCTTTTTTTAAGCATAGTCCCCTCAATTTTTATAAATTATTAGGTTTTGTTTAACTTTGCCTTGTGAATTGTGATCAGCTGTAAGTAGAAAGCAATAGAACTGCCTGAAGCCACACAATCATTAATAGCGCTCAATTCCCTC
Source organism: Spea multiplicata (assembly GCA_009364415.1). NCBI lineage: Eukaryota > Metazoa > Chordata > Amphibia > Anura > Pelobatidae > Spea > Spea multiplicata. The sequence goes on from VKOC01026911.1 coordinate 3,692, forward strand.
ACATATTAAGTAATAATTGATCAACTTCAAGCAAAAAATCTACTATGCAGAGCCATTTGCAGGTATAAATCAGTTGGGATTTGCATATAAGCTCCACATTCAAGTTATAGATAACCCGCTAAGTTACAGGCATAGATCACAGGTTGCACTCCCCAAAGCCAGCCCTGGTGTCCACATTGCCCACATAGAAACTGATCAGCACCCAAATTACACACATATTACAGCCCAGCCTGAGCCAACCTTGACCCCCAACAGCCCAGTGTAAGACATCTTTGTCTGCAATCAGCCCATCCTTCATGGTCATCTTTGTATTTCCCCAAATCACTTAAACATTCATGATAGACACAAACACTTAGTTACTCAGTCATTCACACAAATCAATTACACGTATTCATTAATGCAGTCTCACAAATCATTCAAGCAATTCATTCTCGTACGCATTCACACAATTCATCCACACATGAATTCATTCATGCTCAATCATTCTCACTCTTTATTTCAATATTCTTACTATCCACGTTCTCTTTATTTATTTCTCACACCATCTATCTATTATCTGACCCTTCTCAATATGTACCCCATTCTCAATATGTATCCCATCTCCCCCTTCTCACTATCTACCCTTCTCCTTACTTCTTATTATCTTTACTTACCTTGTTGTTGAAGTCCTGCGGTGGGAGCGCGAGGCGTCCGTCTACCCGATGTGATGCGTTGCCCGCTTTACAGCTGAGCGCCAGACTATGACGTCGCAGAGGAGAGTGAGGGGCGCCGAGCGGTTGCTGAAAGCTTCATGATCGACGGCTCGGTGCCCCTGTGTCTCCTCTGTGTTAAATAAAGTTTAAAAAAAAAGACGATGTTTCAGTCCTGGGCAGGCGCCCCTGCTGCCATGGCGCCCTGTGAGGCCGCACAGGTCGCACACCCCTAAGGCTGTACACTTATAAAAATCAATATAAAACAGTTCAAGGAATCTAAAACCATAGGAGCCTTGGCTTTTCTTCACATGAGCACATCTGGAGCCATGCATCCTCCCTGAGACTTGAACAGAAAACCTACAGTTTTAGCAGTGCTTAAGGACTAGGCCAGGGGAGGATGTGAGGGATGGATGAGGGACCCTCTTTTCTTTTTCTTTCTTTTTTTTTTTTCTTTCCATCTGTTGTCCTTACCTATCCTTAATGTGCAGCCAAAGCAATTTAGCTCTGGTAATGAAAGTCATAGATGGAAGTTATCCTTATGTATCTTCCTACGGATTTGTTACGTTTGTAATCTTTTCACGATTATGCGTGCCGTGCACACACAACAAGAAAACTCTGCAATGGAAAATCAGAGAATAGGGAGTTCAGGAAGAAGGGCATCTGGAATCTGTGCCTCTTCACTGTTTACTTCTCCATCTGTAGTTAGCTGATGCTCTAGAGACGTTCCTATGACTTGTTGTCTTTTTCTTTTTTAGTTTAAGCTTCAGCACAAACAGCAAAAAAATGGGGGAGCTATTCCGGAGTGAGGAGATGACCCTGGCGCAGCTTTTCCTCCAGTCGGAAGCTGCATACTGCTGTGTCAGTGAGCTGGGGGAGCTGGGAAAGGTGCAGTTTCGAGATGTAAGTGTATGGATCACAGAAGGCCAATGTATGCACCTGCAGAGTACTGCATTATGTGAAGCTTTGTCTTGGTGTTGACAGATGGACCATTAAAGTTCTTTTTTTATACGTATCAAACATTAGTACATTTGTTACTACTTTACATAATATATGTAATTACCTTTTTCCAGTTAAATCCAGATATAAACATTTTCCAAAGAAAATTTGTCAATGAGGTGCGACGGTGCGAAGAGATGGACCGGAAACTGCGTATGTGTTCTTGACACTTTTAGTATTCACACACAGTTAGAATATGAATGCTATTGTTGGTTTTTTGTGACCTCTATGGGGCCTCTTCCATGCGCATAGTATAACATATTTTATTTTACTACAGGTTTTGTGGAAAAGGAGATTAAAAAAGCTAATATCCCAATCCTTGACACAGGGGAAAACCCAGAAGTTCCCTTCCCTAGGGACATGATTGACCTTGAGGTAAGATTGGAGGTCATTTTTACATTATAGTGAATTACAAGTTGCAGACATATATCATATCTGCATGATAAAGACAGATATATATATAGAGTTAAGTTCAAAATCACACTCATAGGGCTATAACATGTGTTGGTTGCATTGGAAATAAATAGTTTTTACCAAGATGAATAGGTTTTCTCCATTCCAGCCACACGTGGTGTAGAGTTGTTTCGCTTTCAGACTTGTTGCTTTGGGCCCCCCAAGGCTTTTTTGTGTAGATAATTTTAATTATTTTTTCCTCATGGGGACCATGACATCACTGGTTTATTTATGTGCAGCATATTTGCTCCATAATATAAACACCAGTGTTGTATTTAGGCTGGCATGGCCTAGGACAGCTCACTAGCTGCTCCAACGACTATCTCAGTATAGCGGCCATTCACTATAATTAACACCTGGATATGATATTGTATCCTTGATCCTCGCTTCTAAATGATGCAGGGCACCATTGCTATGAAGAATGTGCTGACAAGGCACAGACCTCCATGTGGTAATTGGGCTGGTAACGAGGGATACCTCTTATTTTCCCAAACGGGACATGGAGCCTGATGACAAATAGGGCAAACTGTCAGGCTAGAATATACTCCTTAAAAACACACAAGTGTACTGATTTCACAGCACAGTCCTTGAAAAGCAGAAGTCGATGGAGAGACAGGTTCTCAACACAGCTTGTCGGGGCACCCGTAGCATTGTGTGTTACATCACTGAATCAGTAACTCTAGATTGCTTGGTCATCTCTGGCTCTTTAATTATGCATATCTTTTCTTAACAGGCAAATTTTGAGAAGATTGAAAATGAACTGAAAGAGATTAACACCAATCAGGAGGCTCTGAAGAGAAACTTTCTTGAGCTGACTGAACTAAAATACATTCTGCGCAAAACCCAACAATTTTTTGATGAGGTCAGAGTTTCTATGCTTCTTAATTTCACAATCCCAAGGCTCACTCTGAGTACCATAAGGGTTGTTAATCCACTGCTTTATTAAAATAATTGTTTTATCTGACCAGACTGCATTACAAACCCCTAGTGTCAGAAAATACTACACACTAATTACTAATATGTAGCGGCAGTCACAGTGAGTGATGCTTTTTACCGAATTGCATTAAAGCAGTAAAAAAATCCAGACAAATAGTCACAGAGAATACCACTACTAACAACCTTAAAATGATGTTTACATTTGTATTTCTTTGTAACCTAAATATGTCTTGGTTTCACTGTTCTCCCAAAATATTTTCTTCACACTCAACCTGTTATTCCACCCCCCTTCAATGATTTGCTTGCCTTTGGTAATGCAACTAACTAATCAATCATATTGACGCCACTACTGATATCGTCCTACCTGGTAAAATTGCTTCTCTGCAGGCACCTGTCTTTTGGATATATGAGTACCAAAAAAAGATATTAAAATAGTGTTAATAAACAGGATACGATGATGTATAAAGTAGCAACATGCTTGATATGCAGATAATGTTCAAATATTTTAACTGCTTAGAAGCAATTACATACATGCTGCTTATTCTTGGGGCTTAATGTTTTGCCACAGAAATCAGTGGTGTAGGGAGGTTTACGATGGGTGTTTAGTTACTTCATACCTATCAAGCTTCTAAAGGTAAGTGCAGAAGGAGCAGCTTTGCTCATTTGCTGGCATATATAGCTGTCAGTTTACATAAACGGGGTACAGGTTCCTTTTTGAGTTTGCTATGCTGAACATAAAATCATGTTATTTGCTGAATTAGATCGATAACTATTCTGATTGGCGAGCAGTCTTGTGTGAATCATCCAATCAGAATACGTTTTTTGCTTTTGTTTTAAGAAAGAGGTTAATGGCATGCAGGTGGTGCCCTGACTTTTTCTACTATTCCCTCGATTTTCCTCTCTGCTGCTCTAAATCTTTCCACTTAACGGGCAGGCTGTATCCTTCTAACATGTTTGATGAGCATTTTCTGTGCTAAGCTAAATAAACGTTACAATCACACAAACCTTAAGCCATTAATGCAATGCAGACAACCTCGCTACATTTGTTGTTGGTCTTTGTTCTCATCTTGAAGACCACGGTTTATACGTCCAGGAGGAGTCTTACAAATACTCAATGGAACCATTGGAACAACTTTAAGATGATGTGTTTCAAATGATTAAAGCCTATACGGTTTTACTGTTCCATGGATAAGAATAGGCAGTAAATGTTTATTCTCACTTCATCTTGATTGTTTCTTTTTAGCTATATAAATAATATTTAAATTAATGCAGCTCAAGCTAACTTACTGGATGAAGACATTTTGTTTGCCTGAAACATTCCCTAAGAGCTTTTCTCATCTACTGTTAAATGAGGATACAACCTTCTTACCTTCTCAGAGTAATAGTGATTTGTGGCTTATCATTTGTAATTAACACCCTATAGGAATATATTTATGCTTTAATTTCTTTGTGTTTGAGTTTTTACTTAAAATATGCATGCTTGTTTTGTTAAAATAGATAGTTTTTAACATTACACTTGAAACAATGTATCAATTCTTTCATAGGAAGCAAATGTTTTATTCCAAACTACCTTATACCATTCTTTTTGTTGAATTACAATGAATCGGTTGAAATAGTCACACTAAACACATAATCGTTCCGCTTTTGTTTTTATTCTAATAACATTGAGTTATTTGCATTTCTCTTATTTGGATTATTTTATTTTTTTTGTATGGTTTGGACCTCTCCCAAACAGTTATTATTAAGGTTTCCAGGCATATTGATTACATTTTTTTTTATCTAAGACCCATGAAAAATATTGGCAGCCATTTTACATTCGGTGAGAAGTATCTCCAAGAAAGGGCATCACGACCAAGTCTCTTGATATTCACGGTCCATGGTGATGTTAGATGTTTCCAGTAAAGAGAGCAAATTCTCCTCCCCAGCTACTTATTTAAGGGGTTTCTTTGCAATACTAAGTGAGTCCAATAAGATAATATATTTTTTTATTAGTGACGAATCACCCAGATACATAGCTTAATGAAACTAGTTCAACACTCTAAGGGATGGGCTTTGTAATAAACTTACATAAAATGTTAATGTTGTCAGTATGTGATTGTTATAATCAATCCTGGATTCCTTAATTTTAAACTCTGTTTTAACTACACGTTGTTAATATACAACGAGATCCAAGCAAGAGAAAATCAATTCCCACTTGATTCTTGTGTTAGGGCTGACTGTAAATGTTGTCTTGTTTCAAGATGAATTTCTTTTGGGAGGGAAACTGCTTCTTACTGCAAAATATTTAAGGTTTGCAACTAGAAGGACCCCAGAAGTAATATTCATTGACAATTGTGCACCCAGAATCCTTTGCTGTTGCACCGTTTTCCTTTTCTGGAATCTATGTATTAAGTATTTTAGAATGTTTGTTCACCTTATATTTGTATACCCAGCTCACACACAGAGACAGCAGATTCAAATAGTAATGTGTATTAAAGTGTTTATTGAAGAGGCTTTTTAGATTAATGTCTTGGATGAAACAAAATGATAATTTTGACACATTAGAACATGGTACCAATGGACGAGGAACATCAGCAAGTTAGTTTAAAAATGGCAAAGCGCACACAGTAATTGGCTTGATACATAGATCCTTATGTCTCCCAAACTCCCAGTGTCCTCTCTGCCTGGTTCTCCCACTGCACCACAAGGCCCCTGCATGCCACTAACTGTCTTGATTAGTTATTAATTGGTTTGTGAATTCAGGCTCAATTGCATCATCATCAGCAGATGGCGGATCCAGATCTCCTGGAAGAATCATCCTCTCTTTTGGAACCAAGCGAGCTTGGAAGAGGAACCCCCTTAAGACTTGGGTATGTATAACAGTTACATTGTTTTAACCCTCATTAAAACAATACCCTGTACAACCATCATCTTTCTAATATATATACAGACAGGTGGCACACAACTCATACATTTCCCTTGTGCATTGACCATAACATTACATTCTACATTCTGTAAACGTATGATCAAGAAATCAATTTCAGCCTCGAATCTTCCAGGGCAAAGTTTGTTTAAGTCATACTTAAATCCTCACCCAGATACAATGATGCGGAATAGTTTCCCTGTCCTCTTATATCCTCTTATTTCCCAAATATAAACTTCAGATCATTTCCGTTAATGTGACGCCTTTTCAGATTTGTGGCAGGAGTTATTAACCGTGAGAGGATACCAACGTTTGAGAGAATGCTTTGGCGAGTTTGCAGAGGAAATGTCTTCCTGCGCCAGGCAGAGATTGAAAACCCCCTGGAAGATCCTGTAACAGTAAGTTAATTACATTCCGCATATATTTTACATGTTTGTTTTTTTGAGCTTGAATTTCTTTGGGGTTCAGCAGTGTAATTCCATTTTACTTTGTTGTGCCCCCAAGACAACTATTATGTGAATTAGGAGAAATCGAGCTATTCTTGAGACGCTGTGTTAGGTTTGCTTACTGTTTAAGAATATGAGGTAGTTGTGTGTACTCATTTTGTTGCGTTTGGTAGGGTGATCCCTATGTGTAGTTGTGCCTGTTATTGAATGCCTTTACATGTATACTGTAATTCACAAATGTGGATCAGGTGAACATCTTACATTGAAACATAGAATTGGACAACAGATAAGAGCCATTTGGTCCATCTAGCTTGCCCATTTTTACTGATGTTTAGACTTGGACCTTAATCAGTCCTTGGTCTTGTCTTAGATTCAGAATAACTTTGTGTTATCCCAGGCATATTTAAATTCCCTTCCAGTATTAGCCTCTATGCTCTATGACTTCTAAAGGGAGGCTGTTCCATTTATCTACCACCCTCTCGGTAAAGTACAACGGTACTTTATTTCTAAACCTCTGAAACTCTAGTTTTACAATATATGTATATACATTAACAACAAATTGCAGGTATTGTTTTAATACTGATCTACATAGAAATTATAAAGTATAGTTCTAACATCTGTGTAGTTCTGGACACTCTTATCTACAGTAGATCTTAGTGAAGTGTGGTTCTGTAAGCAGGATCCCATAGTTCATGCCTGTCTTGTAAGAGGTAGAAGGTATGCACTAATTAATATAAACCGCTAGGAGCCTTAAAGGTTTTACACATATTAGAGTCTTCTAATAGCAGGCCCTCAGCTGACAATGAAGCGTAATGTTGACTTTGTTATTGGATCTAGAGAGCAAGGCCCTCACACTTTGTCTAGATATGACATTAATATTTATAGCTCACCATTGTACAGAGCTGTAATGTAAATTAAATATTGCTAATCAAGATAATCTGTAAAGACAGCAAGAACATACAACCAATTAGTGAATCACTCCCTTTTTTTGGTCATCATTGTTCCACTGCGTTTAGAGAGCCTTCATTGTACTTGCAAGGAAGTGTTTGTAGGGTGAGATCAGTCATTTGTGATTATAGAACTCGCTTCCGTATTCATATCACAATATCCAAAACACAAACACAGGAAGATCTCTTTATCTGTCAGAATGTTGGCAGTCATATCAAAATTGCATACTCCTGACTCGTTCTCCTCTAAGTAGTTTGATATATTCATGATCTCATCTTATAAGAAAAACAGTGCCATGTTATGTACCCGTGCCTAATTTAACAGTGCATGGTTAAAGCCTCTTTCATTTAATTCTGCCGCCACTTACACCAGGGCTTGACGCATGTGCTTTGGATCTAGGAGACAGCCAAAAAACATGGGAAGCAGGTTTTTTTAACTGTCGAATTTTCATAATGCTGAGCACTGTAGTTTTCTGGCATATATGTGATAAGTGGCTGCTTTCAGTGGGGTCTCAGCTCCTTTTGTATATAATGGCTGTACTATGGTAGAATTTTCTAGTTTAAATAACTATGCATACAGTAAA